>VFSX01000182.1:287500-299966 GCA_016618255.1 Chlamydomonas sp. UWO 241
CGTGGCCTACGCTGACCTCTCGAAGGCGTTCGACCGTGTCAACCACCCCGCGCTCTGGGAAACCCTCCGCCACCGCGGAGTACCCCCTGACCTCCTCGACCACATCAAGAGCCTCTACTCTAATGCCACGGCCCGTGCCCGCGTCGGCGACGCACTCTCTGCCCCCTTCCCTCTGGAAACCGGTGTCAAGCAACGCTGCCCCATCTCCCCCCTACTCTTCAACGTCTACATCGACACCGTTATCAGATCCCTGATTGCCCAGATTCCCAACGCTGGCATCCAAATCGGCTACGTTGTCGACGGCGTCCTCCACACCCCCGAGTCCCGCAAAGACTACGACACCCCCGTCCTCCCCCTCCTACTCTATGCCGACGACATCGCCCTGCTCTCCCTCTCCGGGGACGCCCTCCGCACCGTGCTCACCCTCCTCGACGGCACCTGCTCTGGCCTCGCGCTTGAGATCAACTACAGCAAAACCGTTGCACAATCCCTCGGCCACCCGTCTGCCCACACCGCCCCCACCACGACCCCCATCGCCATCCCCTCCAACTCCTCCTCTACCCCCCACCTGGTCCACCACACCTCCAGCTTCAAATACCTCGGCAGCATCATGGCCTCACCCCCCACCTACCCCCCTTTCGACGACCCTGACCCCCCACCGCCCACCAACATCCTCGACAAAGAAATATCACGCCGGATCAGCTCCGCATGGTACGCCTTCACCCGCCTCACCCCACGGTTTTGGAAATCAGATGAGATCACCCTCACCACCAAGATCAACCTGTACAATGCCTTTTTTGTATCCGCCCTCTTGTACGGCTGCCAAACCTGGACGCTAAACAAAACTCACATCCACCGCCTCGAGGTAACCCACAACCGCTTTCTCCGCCGCCTGAAAGCCCCCTCCCACCACTCCTGTCATCGTCACGATCAACAAACACCGATTATTGTTCATTGGATCCCTCGTCCGCCGCCTCCCCACCTCCACTCCTCCGCCCCCCACCCCTGCCAACCCCCTCCCTCTCCCCCCTTGCCCTCCCACGCCTCCTCCGATCCCTCCCACGCCCCCTCCGATCCCTCAACCCCGCTCCCTCTCCCCCCTTGCCTCCCACGCCCCCTCCCACGCCTCCTCCCAACCCCGCCCTCTCCCCCCTTGCCCCCCACGCCTCCTCCGATCCCTCCCACGCCTCCCCCGATCCCTCCCAAACCCCTCCCTCTCCCCCCTTGCCCCCCACGCCTCCTCTGATCCCCCCCATGCCTCCTCCGATTCCTCCCGACCCCCATCCTTCTCCCCCCTTGCCTCCTCCAACCTCCCCTCCCCTTCCCCGCCCGCCGAACCCATGTTCCCAGCCACCGCCGCCCTCTTCATGCACCGACGACCAGACGTGATACCCTACCAAGGTGGGGTCATCACCTCCTACCGTGAGAATGTCCAAGACATTTTCGACTCCTACGTGTTCAAGACTGCCGTCACAACGCAGTTTGACAAGGCCAAGAAGGAGTACGCCGAGTCCCCACCGGAGTCCCAGCTGAAGACCGTCCCGAGCTTGCTGTGATACTAGCCCGCAGGCGGCCTCCCGGGTGGCTCACCCTCGCGAGGTTCCCACGCCTGTGGAATGGTATTTGCAGAGAGATGGCAGCCAATGCGGGAGCAGCCAGCCAACAAAGGTAGATAATGATGATGATGGTGGTCACAGTCAGAAAGCCTTCAGTCAGCAAGCATTTAGTTAGATGCCAGTGCCTCAGAGGCAACCCCCCGACCCCCCCAAACCAAGGATACTATCCACTCGATTCAGGCGCTGGTCGGTCACCCGCTATTCGAAAGACATCCCAGTGCACGGTTCAGACCTCGTAACAATTGCCGGGGTGTACTGCTGTTAGTAGTACAGGCATTGCCGGTGCATGCGGACGGCCTCATGTAACGCTTGGTTGTTTGGTTGGTTGTGTGTGTGTGTATGTGTGTATGTGTGCGTGTGTTAGTGGGTGGCAGGTACAGCACCTGGGCCTCTTTCAGTACAGTGCGTGTGTGTGTGTGTGTGTGTGTGTGTGTCAGGAATTTCAGCTGGGGCACTTTCAGTTCAGTTTGTGTGGCCGGGGACAGCGCAAAGTTGGCTGGCTTCACGTCTCGGTGCAGGATACCTGACTCGTGCACGCCCTGTGCAGTGGGAGTGTGTGCGTGTGTGTGCGTGTGCACGCGTGTGTGCGGTCAACTTTACAGTCTTGTTGGACACCTTTGATGGCGTATTATACTTGTGCATGCGCACTCAATCCCTCCGGCGCACTCAGTCCCTGAGGCGCACTCGATCCCTGTGTGTGTGTGTGTGTGTGTGTGTGTGTGAAGTGTGTGCGCAGGTACTGCAGCTAGGGCACTTTGAGTTCAGTGTGTGGTGCCGGGGACAGCGCAAAGTTGGCTGGCTTGACGTCTCGGTGCAGGGAGCCCTGCGTCAGTGGTTCCGGTTTGGATCTTAGGAAAATGATGGCTCACTCGGGGCCTCACGCTGACTTCCTGAGTCTCCCCCCGATGGAGGCGATTGGGGGGCTTTTCGGGTAGAAATTCCAGCACTCTCACTCTGCAGCGCTGGCCCGAAGCGGCGAATCTCACCCTGCAAATGCATTTTTTCTGGTGCACCTCCAAAATGTATCGGGCCCGCCGCAGGCGCGCTGATCGAGGCAGCGCCTCGGGCATCGACAATGTGGTGAGGCAGCTCGTACCAAGTAACCTTTGTGTCCAAACCTGACCCCTTGCACACACCGCAACCCATAACCCCGAAGTTCACTAACCGACCTCACACCCTAAGCCCGTACACACACCCCTCAGAAGAGTGCGGGTGTGGTGGTGTTGTTGTGTGTGTGTGTGTGTGTGTGTGTGTGTGTGTGTGTGTGCGGGGGGTGTGTGTGTGGGGGGTTACTGATTACCTGCAGAGATGTGAGCGTTGATAGCCCGATCGCCCGCACAATCGCTGGGTTGAACGTGCCCCCGTCCCGGTGGCGCAGCTCGGCGAGGTTGGGACCGAGGAGCTGCGCTTGTGTGACGTACGGGGTGTGGGGATTAGTGCGAGGTTTCTGTGTGGGGGCATGGGGTGGGTGGGGGTGGGGGGTAAGGAAGGCTGGGGGGGCTGTCCGTTCCCCCGACGCGGTGGCTCAGCGATGATGGGGCTGAGGAGCTGCGTTTGGGTGATGTGTGGGGTGAGGGGATTTGTGTGGCGTTTCTGTGGGGGGTAGGGGGGGGGGGGTAGGGGGGTAACGTGCCCTTGTGGCGGTGGCGCAGCTCGGTGAGATTGGGGACGAGGATCTGCGGAACAGGTTTTGTTGTTGTAGTTGGGCTTGTGAGGGGGAATGGGGGGGGGGGGGGAGGGAGGGAGGGGGGAGGGGTGAAGGGTTAAGGGGTTTTGCCGACACAGGTCTCATACATCATAACTGGTGTCACACAGACGGTACAATATATCATGTGAATGCTGGGGGGGGGGGGGGGGGGGGGGCATGCTCATGGTCCCACCTCCATGACCACAAAGAAGCGCTCCTCAAACGTGCCCGTCGCCAGCGTGGCGCACACACTGAGCGTGGACAGCTCAGCGAGGCGCTGCAGGACCCTGAACTCCTGCTTTACGCTCTTCACGTCGCGCCGCTTGTCGATTTTGGCCGCATACTGCAGCGGGGCAGAGGGTGCTCGTGTTGCGCGTGTGCCATGGCGCCTGGGGCCCGTGCCCAGCCAGATGCTATGTACAATCCGCGGCCTCCAAACCTTTGAATGACCTGTCCTTGGACAGGCCTGACTTTGGACATGTTCTTCGGCACGCATGCAACGCCCATGCACACCCATGCACACCCATGCACGCTCCTTGCTCCCATGCAGAGCACTCACCCGTGCGTCGTTCCCCAGCGTGTCCTTGACCTCGTACACCTCTGCAAACTGGCCCTCCCCCAGCTTCCGTGAGACCACCCAGCGGTCGCGGTCGGCGCCGCTAGAGAGGCACGCGCCCTTTTGCAGTAGCGGCAGACCCATGGCAGCGCCGCCACTAAGTCAATTTACAAAATGCGATCAAATTGATTTGCTGTACTGGAAATGGGAGCATGGGGACTTGAGCGAGTTGCTTGAAAGCCCCCACACTTGGATGAATGCCCTTTCAAGAGCAGCTGCTTCGTTCTGTCTGTTCTGCGCTGAACACCACCCAAATGGTATGCACTATATATAACACTCACCGTGCGTGTGTTAACGCGATCTAGTACATCTGTTGATTTTCTGTAGGCCGCGGCTCTAGCCCTGCAGCCACCGCGTCATGTCTGCTGTGATGGCGACGCCCGTGCACGCCGCCACGCGCGTGACGCATGCTGCTGTGGTGGCGACGCTGGACGGCTCTGCTCAGCATGAGGACCATGCAAGTGTTGTGCTCGTGGCCAGGGGCGACCAGCTGCACGCCTACGGCCCAGATCCAGACGAGCCCTCCTGCCTGAGCCACGTCGCTGCGTTCCACATGCTGGAGCGCGTGGATGCGCTGGTGCAGCTCGGGCCCCATGCGCCCCATGCGCACACGCATGGCGCCCCGGAAGCACAAGGCTGGCACCCTCACGCCGGCAGCGTGCTGGTCCTGGCCCCGGGTGGCACCGCTGACGTGTACGCGCTTGGGCGTGCGCCAGCAGGGCCAGAGGAGGACCCTGGACCGCCGGGCGCGCCGGCACCGCAGCAGCAGCGGTCGCTGCGCCTGACGCAGCTCGCGAGCTGTGCGCTCGGCCTGCCTGTGGGGATCGCTGGGACGCTGGCCGCAACGGCGCCGAGGCCCGAGGGCCCGACGGTCAGCAGCCCGCTGCACGTCGGCACGCCGCGGCAGGGGCAGCAACAGGCGGGCCACCCGGCCGAGCGCACCATGACGCTGGTTGCCGCTGCGGTGTACCAGGTGCGTTTGCGGAAAAGTGTGAAAATCGTCGAATTTCACACTTTTCGGAGCAAAATTCCCGCGATTCGTCCCCGCAGTTTCTCCCCAAATTTCCCGCCGCCGCTGCGGGGGCTGCGGGGGCGCTAACGACACCACTGGTGCAGGGGGACTCTTAGAGAGCTCACCGCCCCCCCCCCCCAACCGCCCTGCACACAATCGTTCGTCACCCCAGCTGGTCCACACGCACCCGTACGCAGCACAACACTCCTCGCTCCCCTCCTCAGGAATTCCTGCCCCATAGAGACCAGCGGGTAAAAATCACATCCACACGCACAAAACTATCCCTTGCTACCCACCCCCAGAACTTCTGGCCCTTGACCATCGGTTGTGTACATATCCCACACAGCCACCCACTTCACTCCCAGGTCTTCCTGCATTTTTTTTAAGCGGGCATCAACACACACAGCCACCCACTTCACCCCCAGGTCTTCCTGCATTTTTCTTATCAGTCATCAACACACACAGCACGCACACCCACAGCCACCCACCTCACCCCCAGGTCTTCCTGCATTTTTTTCTAAGCGGGCATCAAAACACACACACACACACACGCACACACAGCAAGCACACACACAGGCACGCCACATTACCCACAGGTCTTCCTGCATTTACCAGGCGACATAACACAGCACACACAGCACACACACACACACACACACACACACACACACCACACACACACACACACACACACACCTCACCCCCAGGACTTCCTGTATTTTGTACCAGGCAACAACACACACAGTACGCACACCCACACGCACACCACCTCACCCCCAGGTCTTCCTGCATTTACCATGCAACAACACACACACAGCACACACACAGCACGCACACACGCACACACATACACACAAACAGCAAACACACGCACACACGCACACACAAACACACACACACAAAACACACACACACACACACACACACACACACACACACACACGCGCGTACACCCCCCCACATACCCCTCCCCCCCCCACACACACATACACACACTCCTCACCCCCAGGATTTCCTGCATGTGCTTCGGCTCCAAAGCAGTGGCGCGACGCCAGGTTGCGTTATGTCATGCACGCCGCTGCACCTAGGCCAGGCAGGCCTGTCGGGCATGGCGCCTCCCGGGCCGCGCTCGCAGCTGGTGCGCCCCTCCTTAACAGGGATCCTATATAATACGGAATCATATGAGGCCGCTCGTATCTGCAAATCGATTCGCTGTAGAAACCGCCTGACTGACTGTTTAGGCAGGCCTGTCCGGCATGGCGCCTCCCTAGGTCCGTGCTCGCAGCTGAGGCGCCCCTCCTCTGAAGGGTACCTATACAATACGGAATCATATGAGGCCGCTCGTATCTGCACATTGATCCGCCCTGGAATCCGCCATCATTACTGTTGCTGTTATGCAGGATAGGGTCGGGTGGAGAGCCGCCGTGTACCGCGCCCGAGGGGCAGCCGGACCCTCCAACTTGGCGGTCAAGTAGATTTGCAAGAGCCACTTGACCCCCATATCCCCTGGAAGCAGTCAGGACCTATTTTGGAGGCGTCGCACATTAGCTATATTTTTTGCTCTGGGACTACACGTTGGCAGGCAGCCGGCTGGTGGCGACCGCCCCCTCACAAGTAATTGTTAGGGCCAGAACTGGACTTGGGTCTAGGCGGTGGTACTAGGACAAGAAGGTAGTCTTCGCTGGAAAGCCGATGTAACTGTAACTGTTATGCGGGTCATCTTCGCATCACAGATGAACTCCTCACCCAACGCCCCGCCCGTGGAGGGCGCCTCGCCGCAGGTGCAGAGCATGCATGTGCACTGCCGGTCACACTGTACACACACAGCCGTACACCAAATCGTTCTCTCCTGTGCGTGTGTGTGACACATGACAGGTGCAGAGCGTGCGCGTGCGCGTCACAGCCAGACACGGCGCGGACGGCTGCATACAGCGGCGATCAAAACCACTGGCCATTCCATCTTCCCCCTTCACCCTCCTTCCACATCTTTGCTGCACGATACCCCTGTCACCATCGGGCCAGAGCGTGCACGTGCTGCACTGCCAGAACGGCTGCCTCCAGCCGCAAATCACCCCTCCCTCCCCCTCCCCCCCGCCACATTGCTGTTCTACCCCTGCCACTATAGGTGCAGAGCGTGCACGTGCGCTGCGTGGAGCTGCTGCCCGCGCCGCATGGCTCCGGGGATACAACGTGCATGGTGGTTCTGCTGCATCAGGTGTGTGTGTGTGTGTGTGTGTGTGTGTGTTTGTGTAAATGCGTGTGCGTGCGTGCATGCGTGTGTGCGTGCTTGTGTGTGCATGTGCGTGCGTGTGTGCATGCGTGCGTGTGGGTGCGCATGCATGTGTGTGTGTGTGTGTGTCAGTGTGATTGAGTTCAATCATACATCCGCCCACTCAAACCCTGCATCATCGGTGGCCGGCCTGGGCCACAGCCTTGCAGCCCTGAACCAAGCTAGACTTGCATTGACATTTGCAGATGAAACCAAGATGCACATCTCTCTCTCTGTCTCTCTCTCTTGTTCTCCTCACCCCACTCCCCCTCTTTCCCTCCCCCTCTCTCTTTCTCTCTTTCTATGTCCCTCTTCTCTCAATCTTGAACTCCCTCTCTTACCTCTATGTTCTCCTTCTCTCTCTGTCACATTCTCTCTCTTTCTCTGCATCTGTGCAATGCCCATCAGCAGCATCTGTCAACGTGTGTCCCTGCTTTGCCCCCCACACAGGTGGCCGGACCGAGGCACAACCTGCCAACCCTTCAATTCCGACTGCATGGAGCTCAGCTGAGAAAAATCGTTCTCTCTTCTCGCACTCTCTCTTGTTGGGTTCGCGCAAGACCCACCAACAGCAGCATCCTGAACTACTGTTCTGTTTTTTTTTTCCCCCACAGGTGTCCGGCCCTGGTCACAGCCTCCTGACACTCAACCTAGACTGCATGGAGCTCAGCTGACACACCCAAAAAAAAAACTCGTGCTCTCTTCTCTCGCTCTCTCTGCTGGGTTTGTGCAAGTCCCATCAGCAGCAGCATTCTGAACTACTGTTATGTTGTGTTTGCCCCCCCGCACACACAGGTGTGCGGCCCTGGGCACAGCCTCCTAGCCCTTCAATCTCGACTACATGGACCTTAGTAACAGTAACACGGGGTTTCCATCTAAGCAGGCTACTCTTCTACTAGAGACACCCGCCGATACTCCAGCACACTTAAGTACTAGAGTACCGCCAGCTCCCGGCCGATAGACTACCGCTCCCGCCGGCTAGACTACCCCAAACAGCGGTCTCTGAGAGACATGTCTGGCAAGGAGCATATAGAAGAGGACCTTCCTCAAGGTCACAGTAGTGGCCTTGTGGCCAGTCAAGCCGGCAGAGCCGACTGGTGCCGACTGGAACGGTCCCCGCCTGGCAGTGCATGGCTGTCCAGCTCTCGAGGCTGTCCAGCTCTCGACATGGAGCTCAGCTGACAAAAATCGTTATATCTTCTGTCGCTTTCTCTGCTGGGTTGGTGCAAGTCTCATCATCAACACCAGCATCCTGAACTACTGTTCTGTTGTCCCCCCCCCCCACACACACACACAGGTATCTGGTCCTGGGCACAGCCTCCCAACCCTCAATCTCGACTGCGTTGAGTTTGACTGGTTGACCGGTGCGGTGGCACCAGGCCCATGGTGAGTTTCACGGTGTGGGGGTGGGGGTGGGGGTGGGGTGGGGTGGGGGGGTGGGGGTAGGTGTGGGGGTGGGGGTGGGGTGGGGTGGGGTGGGGGTGTGGGGGTGTTCCCCCACACACAGATGCATGTGCGATGTCCTCCCTCCAACCTTCCTGCCCCCCCACCCCCACCCACACACACACACGCGCAGGTGCATGCGCGATGTCGACCCAACAACAACCCTGCGGTTGCAGCTGCACACACACACACACACAAACACGCACAGGTGCATGCGTGACGTCCACCCTACGACCAACCTGCTGATGCAGCTGCCACCGACACACACACACACACACACACAGGTGCATGCGCGACGTCCACCCTACGACCAACCTGCTGATGCAGCTGCCACCGCCATCACACACATACACACACACACACAAAACACACACACATACACAAAACACACACACACACACGCACACACACACGCAGGTGCATGCGCGACATCCATCCTACGGCCAACCTGCTGATGCAGCTGCCGTCGCTGACACACACACACACGCACACACACACACACACACACACACACACGCAGGTGCATGCGCGACGTCCACCCTACGACCAACCTCCTGATAAAGTTACCGCCAACACACACACACACACACCACACGCCCCCCACCCACTCCCCCACCCCCCCCACACACAGGTGCATGCGCGACGTCCACCCTACGACCAACCTCCTGATGCACCTGCCGCGGAAAAAGTTCCGCAGTGCAACAGGCAGCGGCAAGGGCGGTGGTGGTGGCAGCGCTACCCCGCCTGGTGTGCTCGTTTTCAGCGCCCGTACACTCATGCTGCTTACGCTGCCGGGCCAGCTGCCGGTGCGTGTGTGCACGTGTGTGTGTGTGTGTGTGTGCGTGTGTGTGTGTGCTTATGCGTCACCTCGCCTCACGTGCTCGTTTTCAGCACCCATACGCTCATGCTGCTGACCTGCTAAGGCAGCTGCCGGTGTGTGTGTGTGTGTTTGCATGTGCGTGTGTGTGTGTGTGTGTGTGTGTGCATGTGTGTGTGTGTGTGTGTGTGTGTGCGTGTGCGTACGTGTGCGTGTGTGTGTGTATGCCACCCCGCCTGGCATGCTCATTTTCAGCGCGCGCACACTCATGCTTCTGCCGCGGCAGGCGCTTGTTTGCATTTTTGTGTGAGTGTGTGTGTGTGTTTGTGTGTGTGAGAGAGAGAGAGAGAGAGAGAGAAGACAGCTCAGGCATGCACAAGGTGATTGCAAGCACACACAGATATACACACACACACACACATTCACACACACACGCAATATCTCAACATGCAGGTGGCTCAATTAGCAGAGGCATTGTCCGCAGCTGCTGCTGCTGCTGCTGCTGCTGCTGTTGCAGAGGCAGCGCCCATGGCAGGTAGGTCATAGGTTGCTTGTAATGCATGCGCTGTTGTTTAGGCGTTACATACTTTTCCGAGGCGGGGGGGGGGGGGGTACATGGAATTTGCCAAGGGTGGCTGGAGCGTGGGAGGGGTGGGGGGAAGTGGGGGAGGGGCGGGGGGAAGGTTGCGTGTCGTTCTGCTGTGTGCTGCACGTGTGGGAGGGTGGCGCGCGTCGGAGGGATTTAGTCGGTTGCCAGGGGGGGGGGGGGGTATGGCACACACACACACGCACATGCATGCGCTCACACACACACACAAACATCACACATACACAGGTACCAGCTCTTGGCAGCACGAGCACGTACAGTCAGCAACTGACACAGCGAGCGAACACAACCACCTGCTGTCGATCGCGGCGCTGAGCCTCGCGCACGCGGCAGAGACGTCGCCTTCAGTGCCCCCCTCTCGGTGAGTGGAAACGTCATCTGTTTGCCCGCGACAGCCACACATCACACTTCACTCCATAGCGCGTGATCATGCCCGCCCCCTCACCCTCTCTAATCTGCACCCCGGACCGTGCTCGCCCGCCAGGCTACCGGCCGCATAGCTCCTAACGCGTTCCTTACACTTTTCTCCCACATTGCCGCCACAACTCACACGCCCACCCCTACTCCTCACATCAAAATGAGCGTGCTTGCACGATGGGTAACCCTGGCCTGCCGACCGGCTACGCATGGCTGCTCACACTTTCCTCCTTACCTGTCACACCTCACACTTTCCACACCAACAGGATTGTGCTGGCTCACTGGGCGCTCAACGGGCTACCTGCCGCGGCCATGTGCCTCATCACACTTTGCTTACACTATGTTCATACTTTTTCCTCACACCTTGCCCCCCCCCCCCCTTCCCTCTAGTCTTTACATTTACAGGACCGTGCTTGCCTGATGGGTGTCCCTGGTCTGCCGACCGTGGCTGCTCTCACTTTCCTCAATTCCTGTCACACCTCACACTTTCCACACCAACAGGATTGTGCTGGCTCACTGGGCGCTCGACGGGCTACCCGCTGCGGCCACGTGCATCATCACACTTTTTTCACACTTTGTTCACACTTTTTGCTCGCACCTCCCCCCTCCCCTCCTACACTCCTTACAATTACAGGACCGTGCTTGCTCGATCGGTGTCCCTGGTCTGCCGACCGCGGCCGCTCTCACTTTCCTCCTTACCTGCCACACCTCACACTTTTCACACCAGCAGGAACGTGCTTGTTTCATGGGCGCTCGGCAGTCTTCCCACCGCGGCCACATGGCTCATCACACTTTGCACACATTCTATTCACACTTTGAGATGACACCTTCCCACACCTCCCTACACTACTCACAAATACAGGCCCGCGCTCGCCCGCTGGGCCCTCGGTGGGATCCCCCCCGCGGCCACGTGGCTGATCACATTTGGGACACACGTTATTCACACGTTGCTCCCACACACTAACAGGACCGTGCTCGCCCGCTGGGCGCCTGATGGGATTCCCACTGCGGCGACGCAGCTCATCACACTTTGATCACACTTCCCCCCCCGCCTACACTCATCACAATAACAGGACCGTGCTTGCGCGATGGGCGCTCGATGGGATTCCCACCGCGGCAACATGGCTGATTCCTGGACGCCTTCTCCTGATGGCTGACTCAGCGGCAGGCCTTATCCTGGTGAGGGAGATTTTTGGGGGGGTGCGGAGGGGGGGGGGGGCAGAGTTGTACGTTGATTGGTTTCAGGGTATTGGGTTTGAGCGTGGTTTTTGTGTGTGGAGGGGGTTGGGAAGGAGGGTGAGGAGAGGAGGAGGGGAGGAGGGGAGGAGGAGAAGGGAGGAGGGAGGAGGGGGAGGGAGGGAGGGGAGGAGGGGAGGAGGGAGGAGGGGAGGAGGGAGGAGGGGAGGAGGGGAGAGGGGAGGAGGGGAGGAGGGTAGGAGGAGGAGGAGGGAGGAGGAGGGGAGGAGGGGAGGAGGGGAGGGCGGGAAGGAGGGGAGGAGGGGAGGAGGGGAGGAGGGAGGAGGGGGAGGGGAGGAGGGAGGAGGGGAGGAGGGGAAGAGGAGGGGAGGAGGGGAGGAAGGGGAGGGAGGGGAGGAGGGGAGGAGGGGAGGGATTTGGCTCGAGCAGGCGGCAAGACCATCGCTGACGACTAGATACCTATTATTGTGCAACCGGTTAAGGTGGACCTTCGCCACTATGAAGCGAAGAGACTGTGGAGGGAGCACGGGATGTCGCGGGAGCTAGTCTCACTTTCGATCAGTCAGTAAAAGACACCACACGCAAACACGCGAGCCATGCACGTATGTGCACGCACACCGCACCCACCCCTAGTAACTCACTCACTTACTTTAATGCACCCACACCAGGTCCCTTGGTTAGAGCGGAGTGGATAGCCCGGGTCCATCCGGGCAGCGTGAACGATGGCCGCAGCAGTGGCGCAGGTGTGTGGTCAATTTTACAATCCGTCGCATGCTTGCATGGCG
>VFSX01000182.1:300026-315026 GCA_016618255.1 Chlamydomonas sp. UWO 241
AGGAGGGGAGGAGGGGAGGAGGGGAGGGGATCGGCTCAGCAGAGCGCAGGGCACGCACACACGCACGCAAACACGCGAGCATGCACGTATGTGAGCACGCACACCCACCCACCCCTAGTAACTCACTCACTTACTTTAATGCCCCCACACAGGTCCGCCTGCCGATACCCTCTGGCGGTGACGATGGCAGCAGTGGCGCAGGTGTGTGGTCAATTTTACAATCCGTCGCATGCTTGCATGGCGCATTAAAAACTAGGAAAGAGGCCGGCAGCTGTCAAGATTAGACCCCGAGCATGCCATCTGCCATCATGATTGCTGTGCACACGGCGCGTGTGTAAAAGCAGGCAAAAAAAAAAGTCAGCTAGTATATCTTGAAGGGGGGAGGGGGGAGGGCTTTGTGTGGTTGTCTTCGTGATTTACTCGCGCGCCGGTGTGGGTGCGACGGTGTGTGTGGGGGGGGGGTAGCTCGCATGCTTTGCGTGTGTAGCTAGGTGTGCGGGCCACCGGGCGGGTAGGTGGGTTGACGATTGGAGGATCTTGACAGCCATATCTTGTGCTGACCTTTTCTTCTGCCACCCACGAGACTCCCCTAGCTAGGCCCTTAAACCCCCCAACCACACGCACACCAGGTTCAAGCACAGTGCGAGTTGCGCGCGTGCATGTTCCCTAACCCCCACATCCTTACATCCCTAGCTAGACCACAAAGCCCTGCCCTGAACCCTCAATCCGGCTACCAACACCCCAACTCCACGTCCAAACACACCAGGTTCAAGCACAGCGCGGGTGATGCGCGTTTGCATGGCCCCTAAACCTTGAACCCCAAAATCTTGCCTCCCTAGACCCCACACCTGCCCTCACCTGCCCTCACCTGCCCTCCAACGCCCTGCCGACACCTGCCAACACCTGCCCACACCTGCCCACACCTGCCCACACCTTCTCTCACCTGCCCTCACCTGCCCTCACCTGCCCTCCAACGCCCTGCCGATACCTGCCGACACCTGCCGACACCTGCCCACACCTTCTCTCACCTTCTCTCACCTGCCCTCACCTGCCCTCACCTGCCCTCCAACGCCCTGCCGACACCTGCTGACACCTGCCGACACCTGCCCACACCTTCTCTCACCTGCCTTCACCTGCCCTCACCTGCCCTCCGACGCCCTGCCGACACCTGCCCTCACCCGCCCTCACCTGCCCCCACCTGCCCTCACCTGCCCTCAATCTGTCCGCTTACACCCCAACACCACACACACACCAGGTCCAAGTACAGCGCGGGTGACTCGCGTGTGCGTGGCCGCAAGAGGACCACCGCTGTCGCCCGCATCGACGCTCCGCTTTGTGCCTGCGGCAGCGACGCAGCAGCAGCAGCAGCAGGTGCGTTCGATTTGAAGAGTCTGCCGGACGCCCACGCTTGGGCGTGTTGGTGCCTGGTAGTGCGCGCGCGTGTGTTGCCGGGATGCCGATGCGGCGCACACTGCGCCCGCACATTCCAGCGCCCGCATCTACGCTATGCTTTGTGCCTGCGGCAGCAACGCAGCAACATCAGGTGGGTGCCAACCCTACCACATTCACAACGCCTAAGGCGACCCATTCACTGGCGCGGATCAGGCGACACCTCAGGCGCCCCAACCGTATGAGGCGCCACCTGAGGTGCACCCACGATCGCCTCAGGCGTCGCCATAGGCGCCACACCGCCCGCCTCAGGCGCCCACCACCGCCTGAGGCGCACTCCGGACCATCTCAGACGTTGTGACCGCGTTCACTTGCGCGGTTCAGACGTTGAGATTGGGGTGGGGCAATGAGCCCCATTTTGTCGGCGTCGTTCTGCTCGGCAGCTCGTAGCCATGGCGAGAGGCCACAGTTGGCACACACACACACACATACACACACACACACACACACACACACGCACACACGTGTGCACACACACACACACACACACGCACACACACGACCACCACTGCACCCCCACGCATGTGGGTGTTGTGAGCAGCAAGCGGACGAGCCCCAATTCGACGGCATCGTGCTTCTCGGCAGATGATCATTAAGCGGCCAGGCGCTGGCGAGAAGCCACTGTCCACACACACACACACACACACACACACGCACACACACACACACGCACACACATGTAAATACACACACACGCACAAACACACACACACACACACACATAACAATAACTGCACCCCCATGCATGTGCGTGTTGTGATCAGCAGGCAGACGAGCCCCAATTCGACGGCATCGTGCTGCTGGGCAGCTCATCCTCGAGCAGCCAAGCGCTGGCCGTGCCAGCGGGCACGCTGGCTGACGCTGCTGACGGAAGAAGCGGCGATGTGGAGGTGCGTTTACAGTCAAGCATCTGCTGTTTGCTGTTGACTGTCCATCTAGGGTTGTGCACACAAACTGCTTGTTAGTGTCGTCCGTTGTGAACCTGTCTGCTTTGATACTGATTGCAATAATAAACTGTCAGCATGCTGGCTGACCAGTATATGATTTAGCCAACCCGAAACCCACAAACCTGCAACATCGGGTTGAGATTGGTCGATTTGGGCTGGTGCTGCAGATTGAAATTGCAAAAATTTCGACCCCAAAAGTGTGAAAATCGATATTTCCACACCCTTTTTGCAAAACAAAAACTCCATCGAGTTGAGATCGGGGAGTAAGCCCTGAGGCCCGGGTTTATCCATGATCTCTCCAAGGTCCTTATTGTTACCACTGTGGCAAGCACCACTTGACTCCCTATCCCCTGGTAGCAGTTAGGCATTGCACAATAGCTCTCCTTTTTGCTCTGGGACTACA
This sequence comes from Chlamydomonas sp. UWO 241, assembly GCA_016618255.1. NCBI lineage: Eukaryota > Viridiplantae > Chlorophyta > Chlorophyceae > Chlamydomonadales > Chlamydomonadaceae > Chlamydomonas > Chlamydomonas priscui. The sequence continues at coordinate 302,826 of VFSX01000182.1, forward strand.
CGTTGGCAGGCAGCCGGCTGGTGGCTACCGCCCCTCACAAGTAATTGTGAGGGCCAGAACTGGACTTGGGTCTAGGCGGTGGCACTAGGACTAGAGGTAGTCTTTGCTGGAAAGCCGATGTTACGGAAACTGTGGCTGACGCTGCCGCGGCCGCCGGCGAAGTAAGCGGCACTGTGGTTGTGGGTGTTCTGTCTCTTTATACTGGTCACGAAATGTTCACTGTTGAATCTCAAGACCTCGTGTTGTACATCTTGATCGTGTGTTGTCAACGCTGCACCTACACTCCCACACCCACACTCCTCGGACAAACAAAACCTCCATCACCTGTCCCCCACCGCCACCAACCGGACCTCAGGTGGGAACAAACTAAGTCAGCCATTATATCTTGAAGGGGGGAGGGGGGAGGGCTTTGTGTGTGGTTGTCTTCGTGGGTTAATCACGCGCCGGTGGGGGTGCGACGGTGTGGGTGGGTGGGTGGGGTGCTTGCATGCTTTGCGTGCGTAGCTAGGTGTGCGGGCTACCGGGCGGGTCGGCGGGTTGACGACTGGAGGATCTCGACAGCCACATCTCCCCCACCGCCACCAACCGGACCTCAGGTGGTAACAAACTAACTCACCAACACTCGATACGCCAGTTGGAGTTATCCTAACTCATCCACACTCCACACCCCAAGTGGAGTGCTCCAGCTCACCCACACTTCACACTTTACCCACACTTCACCCACACGTCAGTAACAGTAACACGGGGTTTCCAGGTAAGCAGGCTACTCTTCTACTAGAGACACCCGCTGATACTCCAGCACACTTAAGTACTAGAGTACCGCCGGCTCCCGGCCGATAGACTACCGCTTCCGCCGGCTAGACTACCCCAAACAGCGGTCTCTGAGAGACATGTCTGGCAAGGAGCATATAGGAGAGGACCTTCCTCAGGGTCACAGTAGTGGCCTTGTGGCCAGTCAAGCCGGCAGAGCCGACTGGCGCTGACTGGAACGGTCCCCGCCTGGCAGTGCATGGCTGTCCAGCTCTCGTTTGCATGGGGCTCAGCCGGCGCCCCATGCCTCATGCATGGCCAGGTCCCACCCTCCAGGGGTGCATGGACGACAGAGTTGTCATGGAGGCTGCCTGAAGACCTTCCAACGCCAGTCACCGGCAGACGAGCGACCCCGAGGATGAGCGCGGTGACGAACGCTGCGATTGGTGAAGCGGATTTACTCTGTGTTGCCTCGGCGGTCGCCACCGCTGAAGCCGTGATGGTAGCCCGCCTCCACGGGCAGCCATCTTGACCAATGTCCAGCATGCATTGACGGGCGCCAGCTCCTCCGCTCGTCGATCGACTCGTCGAGATCGGTGCCGCATGGCGTCCTGCATGGGGGGAGGATAAGGGCCGTCTCCCAGCACGGGCCGCGGCAGCGCCGCGGCTACTCGCCAAGCCATGGCAGCGCCGGGCAAGCCGCTCCTGAAGTGTTCCACCGAGGGGCAGTCTAGCAGGAGCCAGGCCAGTCGTATTTTACCCCGCTCGTCAGCGGCACGGAGATCCTCGTCACCAGCAGCGCCGTATTGCTGGGTCCAGGGCTCGGCGATGAGAACGCGCCTCCGTTAATCGAGCCCCACACGTCACACTAACTCATTCACACTCCACACCCCAGGTGGAGTGGACCCTGGCCGTCGCTGCGACCCTCACAACCGAATAATGTGATTGCGTCGGCAGCTTCACTCACAGCAGCCAGACAGAGCCCGTCCCAGCATTCGCGCTGGGTTTCGATCTGGGCTGCATCTGCCATCTGAGTTGACTATCACAAGCCGAAAAAAAACTTCAACCCTCAACTGACGCCACAATCCGTGTCCCGCGGTTTAGGGTTAAAGGGTTTAGGGTTTAGGGTTCACGGTTCAAGGTTGAGGGGTAAGCATTGGTGTGAACGTGGATTGGTTTAAACAAACACAAACCCAGAATCCACACACACACACACACCAGGTGGAGTGGACCCTCGCCGACGCTGCGCTCGTGAAGTCGCTGTCGCCGGTGCTGTGCGCGCTGCACATGCCGGACGAGGGCGGGGGGTCTGACGCAGGTGTGGGTGGGGGTTGGGTTGGGCGTTTTTGGGGGGGGGGCGTGTTCTAGCCTGTGTGTGTGTGTGCTTGTGTTTGTATGTGTTTTGTGTGTGTGTGTGTGTTGTGACGTTCTCGGCGTGTGCTTTGCGTGTTTCACATGCTGGACGAGAGAGGGGGGCCAGACGCAGGTGTGTGTGTGTGTGGGGGGGGATGTGTGTGTGCGTGTGCGTGTGTGTGGGGGGGGGGGTGCGTCTGTATGTGTTTGCGTGTTAGCGCCTGTGTATGTGTGTGTGCGTGTGTGTGTGTGTGTTTTGACGTTTTAGGCGTGAGCTTTGCGCGCTTCACATGCCGGACGAGGGCAGGGGGCAGCGATGCAGGTTGGTCACGGCCAAAGCCTCCACGTCTCACAAAGCAATGATGATGATGATGATGATGATGACAATTTCCTGATGGCCGAAAGCTTGTTCTCTCATGATGGGCACATGCGACGCCCACGCATGACGCGTTTGGCCCATGCGGCGTCATGCATGGTGTGCCTGCCCAGACTCAGCTTTTGACCATGAAGGTTTGTGAGTAAAGCATCCGCATCGCATGGCGGGAGGCGTCCACTCAGTGCCACTTGGGCCACAGTGGGGCTCACAAAGGCCAACCTCGTACACAGGGCGCACGGGCTTTGCCTGATAACTGCAATCATTTCGTGCTTTGCCTGGCTCAACAGTGCCGCATGGGTATGTTGCATCGCTGCGCAACTAGTGGCTGCGGTGCGAAGACACGTGGAGCACGCAAGGTCGATCCTTGTTCTGCGAAAGGGCAACCCAGCGTGTTCTCGCCCAAGCCGCACGTTCAGCTGGTGGCAGCACATCATCGTGTAGCATTTGCGTAGCTCGTAACTGAGGTGCATGTCACAGCAGGGGCGAGAAGAGAAGCGAGAGGCAAGAAAACGGTTTAGCAGTGTCCCGCTCTCTGAGGGGCCACCCCCCCAATCCGGGCTTTCAGTTGGTTTCCTCGTTGCAACAAGAAGATGGGAAGTGGGCCTGTTTTCAGCTCAAGGCGTGGTGCGTGCACGCCGGAAAATAGGTGTGACGGAGGCTTCACTTTTAGAAGCTTCCACGATTCTCAAGCCTCAGATCGCGGCGTTTTTCCGGCCCACACAAGCCACCCCCGACCCGCGTTGTTGGTGAGAAGCAGAGATATGAGCAGGAGTTTGGAATCAAGCAGAGTCTGCTTGGGAAGTAGCTTGTCTTAAGGGAGTTTGGAGGGCTCAAAAGTGGGGCCAAAAAAACGATTTTTGCCCTACCCTGGCTGATAATGCCATGAGACTTTACCAGCTCCTTGGCTACATGGAACCCTTGTTCCAGCCTCATCATACCTAGTCCTTCAAGTGCGTAGCTGTCGCCGGTGCTGTGTGCGCTTCACATGCCGAACGAGGGCGGGGTGTCCAACGCAGGTGGGGGTGGGGGTTGGGGCAGCGGCGGGGGCGGGGGCGCGGGGGCATGCAGCAGGGCGTGCAGACGTGGACATGCAGCAGGGCGTGCAGCAGCAGCCCATGGGCATGCAGCAGCCATGGCCAGCAGCCTGGAGCCCTGGCCCGTCATCTTGTGCGGGCGCATGAATTAATGGCCGGTGGGAACACAGGTCTGGCAGTTCGGTTGTCCCAAACTACGGAGCCTTGCCGGCCCAAACTGCCAGAGTGTGTACGCTTCCCTTCCAGACAAGCCCTCATCTCCTCTGTCTGTCTTACTGCCACAAGCATGCTCGTGTACTGTGGAGAGACCTTTAGGAGGCCTGCTCCTAGGCCTGCCGTACATAGTTTATACGCTTCCGTTTCATGCAAGCACCCATTTCCTCGTGTCTGTCTCTCTGCCGCAGGCATGCTCGTGTGCTGTGGAGAGGCCTTTAGGAGGCCTGCTCCTAGGCCTGCCGTATATAGTTTATATGCTTCCGTTTCATGCAAGCACCCATCTCCTCTTGTCTGTCTCTGCCGCAGGCGTGCTCGTGTGCTGTGGAGAGGCCTTTAGGAGGCCTGCTCCTAGGCCTGCCGTATATAGTTTATACGCTTCCGTGTCATGCATGCACCCATCTCCTGTTGTCTGTCGCTCTGCCGCAGGCGTGCTCGTTTGCTGCGGAGAGGCGCCAGCGGGGCGACTGGCCCGCGCTCGCCTTGGTGTCGCGCTGCGCCCGTACCCGGCAGACGGACCACAGGTGATGCTGGTCTAGACCCATTGCGTGCGCACGTGTAGGGTTAACTCTCACCCCTACCAGGCAGCCAACCAGTTCCAGCCTTCAATTGAGTCAAGGTGTTGGGCGCTAGCGCCGACACAGGCCTCATACATCATTACTGGTGTCACACACTCAGACTGAAATATCCACCACCGCCACTGGTGATGAACATCATCCCCGCCTGCCAGTCCACTGGAATATAACTTGGCAGGCAGGGCTCCACACGACTGTAGTAGTCACCGCATGCTTGCATGTTCTGACGAGGCTACAACGGCGCGGATCTCACTGCGCCCGTACCCGGCAGAAGGGCCACATGTGATACTGGCGGTGGACACCATGCGTGCCTGCTCACCCACTGGAACAAATCTTGGCAGGCAGCGCTCTGCGCGACTGTAGTAATCGCCGCATGTGACGATGTTGCGGCAAGGCTACGACGGCGCGGCTTTCGCTGCGCCTGTACCCGACAGACGGACCCCAGGTGAAACTGGCCTAGACCCACTGTGTGCGCACGTGTAGGGGTTTACTCTCACCCCTACCAGGTAGCCAACCATTTTCAGCTTGCAATTGAGTCAAGGTGTCGGGCGCTAGCGCCGACACAGGCCTCATACATCATTACTGGTGTCACACACACAGACTGAAATATCCACCACCGCCACTTGTGATAGACATCATGCCCGCTTGCCTGCCCAGTAACAGTAACACGGGGTTTCCAGCTAAGCAGGCTACTCTTCTACTAGAGACACCTGCCGATACTCCAGCACACTTAAGTACTAGAGTACCGCCGGCTCCCGGCCGATAGACTACCGCTCCCGCCGGCTAGACTACCCCAAACAGCGGTCTCTGAGAGACATGTCTGGCAAGGAGCATATAGGAGAGGACCTTCCTCAGGGTCACAGTAGTGGCCTTGTGGCCAGTCAAGCCGGCAGAGCCGACTGGCGCTGACTGGGACGGTCCCCGCCTGGCAGTGCATGGCTGTCAAGCTCTCGTTTGCATGGGGCTCAGCTGGCGCCCCATGCCTCATGCATGGCCAGGTCCCACCCTCCAGGGGGGCATGGACGACAGAGTTGTCATGGAGGCTGCCTGAAGACCTTCCAACGCCAGTCACCGGCAGACGAGCGACCCCGAGGATGAGCGCGGTGACGAACGCTGCGATTGGTGAAGCGGATTTACTCTGTGTTGCCTCGGCGGTCGCCACCGCTGAAGCCGTGATGGTAGCCCGCCTCCACGGGCAGCCATCTTGACCAATGTCCAGCATGCATTGATGGGCGCCAGCTCCTCCGCTCGTCGATCAACTCGTCGAGATCGGTGCCGCATGGCGTCCTGCATGGGGGGAGGATAAGGGCCGTCTCCCAGCACGGGCCGCGGCAGCGCCGCGGCTACTCGCCAAGCCATGGCAGCGCCGGGCAAGCCGCTCCTGAAGTGTTCCACCGAGGGGCAGTCCAGCAGGAGCCGGGCCAGTCGTATTTTACCTCGCTCGTCAGCGGCACGGAGATCCTCGTCACCAGCAGCGCCGCATTGCTGGGTCCAGGGCTCGGCGACGAGAACGCGCCTCCGTTAATCGAGCCCCTGCCTGCCCACTGGAATATAACTTGGCAGGCAGGGCGCCACGCGATTGTCGTAGTCACCGAATGCTTGCATGTTGTGGCGAGGCAACAACAGCGCGGCTCTCGCTTTGCCCGTTCCTGGCAGACGGCAGTCAGTTTTTTTCTATCAGGTTTAATACGTAAAAGCCCGGAAGACCCCGGGGCGTGAGGAAAGGCCTAGACTACACATCTGAGGAGCTCAACTAGGAGAGCCCGCAAGGCCTAGCTGCACCCATTCCTGGCAGACGGCAGACAGGTGGTACTTGGTCCACCAATATGTTGGACGGCTACGGTCTAGGGGCAGCCGAGGCTGAGCCAAGTGACTACAGTAATTTTCTGCTCGCATGGTGTGGTGCGCGCTGAGCGCGGCGGTGCGCTGCGCCGGTGTGTGGCCGACGGACCACAGGTGAGTGGATGTACAAGAGAAAGAGAGGAGGGGGGGAAGGGGGAGTGGAAAGGGGGGGAGAGGGAGAAAGATAGGGAGGGGGAAAATAGGGACAAGGAAAGAGAGGGAGGGTGAAAGAGAGGGGGGAAGGGAGAGAGGGAGAGAGGGAGAGAGGGAGAGAGGGAGCGGGGGAGTTGCAGGCTCAAAATGACCATGGATGACGTCTGTGTGCCACATTCACTGCTGCTGATCGACACCAACGTCGACTGTTCTTTGTTTTTCAGGTGTCGAGGTCAGTGGAAACCTGTCGGGGACTGACTCCCGGTGACTAAGATATCGGCTTTCCAAATGTACTGCTTGGACCTATCCCCTGCAGGTTCCCGCAGGCGTGCGCATGCTTGCGCTCACAGCCGACGCACACAGCGCCTCCGGCAACGCGACTCAACGCAAAATTGAAATCGACGACGGACTCCCGTCGACTGTGTGTACTAAATACCAGTCTCAACCCCGATATCGACTACTACAGTCTGGACCCTCTCCTCGCAGGTTCCCGCGGGTGTGCGCATGTTTGCGCTTGCAGCCGGCGCACACAGCGCCTCTGGCGCTGCACCCAGCGACGTCAGAGCAGGGTGAGCAAAAGAGGGGTTCGTCGATGTCACTGTCTGGTGGACGCCCATACTGGCATTCAAGGCCTTTCGTTGTGAGGGGGCAGGCGCACAATGCGCACCTGGCAACACACACATCGATGGCAGAGCAGGGTAGAGGCTGGACGATTTGACAATGTGTGTGATTGTGCGTGCGTGTGTGTGTGGGGGGGGGGCATCCGTGCGTGTCATATCTGAGGATTGTGAGGGGTGGCGGAGGCACACAGCGCCTCGTTCACTGTGTAGCCACAGGGCTGCCTATCACACACATCTCGCATTCTCGCTCGCCGCCGCCGGCGCGACAAAAAAAACGATGATGACACGCATCATGGACAAGCATTCCGAGTGTAAACACCCCCCGCAGGCCCGCCTACCACACGCATATTGCGTTCTCACGACACCACCGGCAAAGGGAACGAAAAACATGCAACCGCCTGAGCAAGTTCGAGGGATGTTGTTCTTGTATAAAAAAAAGCTAAAATATGAAACGGAATTCACTGTGACACCAATTGTGCATCCACGCATCCCGCTGGCCCGCCTACCACACGCATCTCGCATTCTCTCTCGACGCACCACCAGCGCGAAAAAACATGACAAGAACCCTCTGAACAAGTATCGGGGTTGTTGTTATTGTAGGATCAACTAAAAAAAATGAAGCAGCAATCACTGTGAGACCAATTATGCATCCCGCACCCCGCAGGCCCGCCTACCACACGCATCTCGCATTCTCACTCGACGCCGCCGGCGCGACAAATGTGATGCGCGTGTGCGGCGACTCGTTTGGGTTTGACGAGCTGCGGGGCATCGACAGCGGAGTGCCGAGCCTGCTAATGGCGGACTGCCCGGGGGGGCATCTGTTGCAGGTGTGTGTGTGTGTAAAAGAGAGGGGACGGATATATGGAGAGAAGGAACATATAGAGATAGGGAGGGAGACGACGGTGGAGTGTCGAACATCCCTGCCTGACTGACTGATTGACTGACCGGCGACCCCGATACTGAGGTTGTCTGTGTTCCCGCCTGCCTGTACATGCACGCCTGCATGCATGCGCGTGCCTGCCTGCCTGTGCTTGCCCTCCTGAACGACCACCCGATACTGAGGTCGCCTGTGTTCCCGCCTGCTTGTTCCTGCTTGCTTGTGCCTGGCTGCCTATGCCTGCCTGCCTGCCCGGTGACTTGATAATGAAGTCGCCGGTTCTCCCGCCTGCATGTACACGCCGGCCTGCCTGCGGGCCTGTGTTCTTCATGTCACGCCAGAGGTCGTTGCCTGTGGTCCTGGACGCACACACAAGCACGCACACACACATACACACACGCACACACACACACACACACACACACACCTCTTGCAGGTCACCTCTGACCTGGTGCGATGCATACCATCTGGAGGCGGGCCCCCGTTTGAGTGGCGCCCGCCCAGGGGTGGCACGCTGTCTCAGCCTGCCACGAGGGGGGGCTGGCTCGCTGCAGCGGTGGTTGAGAGAGCGGGCGCACTTGGAAATGTGAGTTGAGGTTTGTGTGTTTCTGTTCTTCTGTGAGCGTGTATGTGTACCATAGTGACACGCTTATTGGGACGTACGATTATGTGTGGCTTGTGAAAAAGGCCGTTCAAGGCCCACCAAAGACATGGGTTTGGGGCACTCCCGAGCGTCAGGGACACCCTTGACACGAGTTCGGGGGTAGCCTACCCACAATGGTACCTCCAAATGAGCATGTCACTACGGTGTGCAATGACACCCTTACCCGGGCGCTCAACTGAATGCGTGCCTGAGCCGTATGCTCGACTCATTGCGTGCCTGCGCCAACAAATTAGCACAGCAGTGTATTGAGCCAGCTGGTACGAACAGTACAAACACACACACACACACGCACACACACACACACACAGTGAGGCCTGGAGGTCCTCACAATTGACGCAACAAGCGGCACGCTCGTGCTGCGCCTAACTCCCGCAACACTTGAAACCAAGACAACTTTAGACGTCTGTACTTTTATGACAACGATGGTGGATACCGTAGGCGGCCTCTGTATTTAACCAGAGAGAGCTCGCTTTGAAACATCAAACTTTGCCACACGCAGGGCGGCCTCGTGGTCCTCGCAATCGAAGCTGCAAGCGGCGCGCTGACGCTGCGCCACCACAGCGGCCACGGTGCGGGCGGTGAGTCAGCCATCCAGCCACAACTGTCTGCAACTGTCTGAGCAAGGGACTCCAGCTTGGCCCCTTAGTGAAGCCGTCACAGCGCGGGCGGTGAGTCAGCTAACCAATTGACTGCAACTGACGGCGTCTGGCTGACTCAGCACGAGACCTTACCTAGGCCCCCAACTGATGTGCCAACAGTAACAGCGCGAGTGGTGAGTCAGCTAACCAACCACAACTGATTGCAACTGACCGCATCTGGCTGACTCAGCACGAGACCCTAGGTAGGCCCCCAACTGCTGCGGCAACGGTAGCAGCGCCAGTGGTGAGTCAGCCATCCAACCACAACTGACTGCAACTGACCGCATCTGGCTGACTCAGCACGAGACCCTAACTAGGCCCCCAACTGATGCGCCAACAGTAACAGCGCCAGCGATGAGTCAGCTTTCCAATCACAACCGATTGCGACTGACCGCATCTGGCTGACTGAGCACGTGACCCTAGCTAGGCCCCCAACTGATGTGCCAACTGATGTGCCAACGGTAATAACGCGAGCGGTGAGTCAGTCATCCAACCACAACTGATTGCAACTGACCGCATCTGGCTGACTCGCACAGCCCTAACTAGGGCCCCAACTAAAACGGCCACAGCGCGGGCGGGGGCGGTGAGCCAGCCACAACTGACTGTAACTGACAGCAAGTGACCGCAACTGCCTGCAACTAACTGAGCGTGACACCCTACCTGGGCCCTTGCTGAGTCCGTCAATCAAGCCCGATGGTCACACGCTGTGCGCCCGAGCGACACTGGTGGCATGCCCCACCCAGATCGAATCCACACGCACACACACACGCACACACACACACACACTCACAGGCGGACTACAGCACATGTCGGCACTAGCGCTGCTCCAGCTTCCGGCGCACACAGGCCCTGCCACCAGGTGTGGATGATTGTGTGTGTGAGGGGGGGGGCGTGCATGTGTGTGTGGGCATGCGTGTGTGTGTGTTTGTGTGCGTGTGTGTGTGTATGTATGTGTGTGTGTGCATGTGTGCGTGTGTGTGCGTGTGAGTAGGGGGGGGGGGGGCTGCGTGTAATATATGTTTGGCGGCAGGATAAATGAGGACTCTGTCTGCGACACTGTAGGATGACACATGAGTTTTCCACCCATCCTCCCACCCACCCACATAAACACACGCATCAGCACACACACACACACATACACACACACACACACACGCACACACGGCATTGATGGCAGCACCACCCTGCCAGAGGTCAGTGTGTGTGTCATGCACACACACACACACACACACACACGCACACCACACCACACACATACACACACACGCATGCACACACGCATGCACACAGCTCTGATGGCGTCACCATCCTTCCCGAGGGCAGCGTGTACGTCGCGCTCGGGGAGTGGTCCACGTCGACGCTTCGCCTTTCTCGTTTGTCGGACCTTGATGATGCACGTGCGGGCGGTGGCGACGTGCAGGTGATTTTTGGGAGGGGAGGTGGGGGAGGGAGAGAGAGGGAGAGAGGGAGAGAGGGAGAGAGAGAGGGAGGGAGGGAGGCGTCGACACTTCGCCACATGCTCAAAACCTCAAAACCTTAAGCCCTCAATCGTTCACCCTGATCCCTACAGCCTTGCCTCTGAAATCTCTCCCAACCCTAAAATCTGTACCCCCTGACCCAACGGTGGAGCTACCTGATGGCGAGACCGAGCGGTCTGCACGCATGGTGCCTTTGGAGTACTACCACAGGGTTCTTACACCCTGAAATCGTCAACCTTCACCCTCTATACCCTGGAACCGGAACCCTTTACCCTGAACCCAGGTCCCCGACATGGCGTTGAATCTGCCGGATGGCGAGACGGCGCGATCCGCGTGTACAGTTCCCAGCAGGGCTGCCGCAGACGTATCAACCCCTAAACCCCACACCCTCTAGGGAACCCTGAACCCTTGTCCCTCACCCCGACACCGATATTCCCGACGCGGCGCTTGAGTGCCCGGATGGCGAGACGGCGCGATTCGCGCGCGTGGTCCCTTTGGAGCACTGCCACAGCGTTTTATCGACCCCCAAACTTAAAACCCAAACCATACCCTGTAATCTTAACTCAGAACCCTGAACCTTACCCCAAACCCCAAATCCCGGGCCAACCTCTAAACCCAGGTTCCTGACCTGTCGCTTGAGCTACCAGACGGCGCGCTCCGCATGAATGGCCCCTTGGCAGCGCTCCACAGAGTGTGCAACCTCCGAAATCGTCTTCCCCTTTGCCATTGCCCTGAGCCCAAGACCATATGTATAACAGTGCATCCACCCCTGGCCAGGCCCCCGACCTGTCGCTTGAGCTACCAGATGGCGAGACGGCACGGTCCGCGTGCATGGTCCCCGGGAGCACCGAAAGTGGGCGCCCGCTGCTGCTTGTTGGCACAAACACGGGGACGCTGCTCATGTGGCAGCTGGTGGCGGGCGGAGGTAGGGGCAGTGTGTGACTGTGTGTGTGTTTGTGTGTGCAACAGAGAGACAGGGGGGGGGGGTAGAGAGAGAGACTGAGAGAGACTCGAGAGATAGAGAGAAAGAAAGAGAAAGAGGGTAAGTCAAGCGCCCGCTGCTGCTTGTTGGTACCAACACGGGGACGCTGCTGATGTGGCAGCTGGTGGCGGGAGGAGGAGGTGAGATTGATTGTCGGAGCCTAGCTTCTACGGGACATGGTAAGTGTGTGTGTGTGTTGAATGTGCATGTGTGTGATTGTGTGTGTGTGTGTGTGTGTGTGTGTGAGCAAAAGTGGCAGAGAGAGAGACAGGGTAAGTACTGAACGCTGCTGCCCCTCGTTCGTCCCGACACGAGGGCGCTCCTATTGTGGCGGAGTGGCAGGGAGAAGTAGGGTGGATGGTTGAAACCTAGCTCGTACGGGGCTGTGTGTGTGTGCGTGTATGTGAGAGGGTGCGAGAGAGACAAGAAAAATAGGGTGAGAGAGAGGAGAAGGGCGGCGGGAGGGGGGGGGAGGGGGCAGGCCAACACAGGCACACACACACACACACACACACACACACACACACACACAGAACGCCCCACCCCACTCGCATCACAACACACGCAAACGCTTGTGTGCACGCGCGCAGACTAAACAGGGGTCGCTTGGGTTGCCGAGCCGCCGTGCCCTTTTGTGTTGCAATCT
>VFSX01000182.1:320026-342562 GCA_016618255.1 Chlamydomonas sp. UWO 241
CCGCACACGTTCGTGACACGCCAGGGGCAGTTGCACTGCACACAGAGTCTGGAACGCTGGTCGTGCTCATGCAGGTGTGTGTGTTTGTGTGGGTGGGTGGGTGGGTGTCGGAGAAATAGAGAGAGAGAGAGAGAGAGAGAGGAGGGGATGGGGGGGGGGAGAGAGAGAGCATGTTGGCGACGCCAGAGGCAGTTGCACTGCGCACAGAATCTGGCGCGCTGGTGGCCCTGATGCATGTGTTTGTGTGTGTGTGTGTGTGAGTGTGTGTGTATGTTTTGAATGTGTGTGTGAGCGCACGTTGCTGCCACGCCAGGGGCAGTTGCACTGCACGCAGAGTCTGGTACGCTGGTCGCGCTGGTGCATGTGTTTGTGTGTGTGTGTGTATGTGTGTTTTGTATGTGTGTACGAGCGCACGTTGATGACACGCCAAGGGCAGTTGCACTGCACGCTGAGTCTGGCACGCTGGTCGCGCTCATACAGGTGTGTGCACATGGGCGTGTTCAGGGTTTTAGGGTTCAGTGTTTAGTTCCTCAAACCACCACCCAACACCATTATCATCACCAGTACAAACCACCACAGGCACACACGGGCGGCCGTGGCTGCGTCTCGCCCGAGTGACCACCCTCACACACATCAGCGCCCCTCGCGCCCGGCCGGTCACTACACAAGCGTCGCAACATCCGCCATAACACACATACCACCAACAAACACCGCTGCCGTCAACGCCGCGGCCAATCAACCAACCACCACCACCACCACCACCACCACCACCGGCTATCGCGGGCGGCCGCGGCTGCGCCTAGTGCACGCTGTGACTCTTGCGCACATCACATCAGTGCGCCCACACTACAGCACCGCCACCATCGCCATCAACCACCACACCCACCCACATGTGCGCATGCTACAGGACCTCTGCGGTCGGTCGTGGCTGCGCCTAGTCCACGCGACGACCCTCGTGCACATCACTTCATTGCCCCTCGCGCCCGGCCACCACTACACGTGCTTGGCTGTCGCACACCTTCCCGCGTCGTCTGGAGGTATGATTGTGCTGATTTGTTGCACGCACGCACCACCGCCGTAACTCACACACACCCATGCACACACACACACGCACACGCATACTCCTACGCATACACTTGCACCACACGTGCTTGGCTGTTGCACACCTCCCCGCGTCATCCGGAGGTTTGATTGTGCTGATTTTTTTGCACGCACCACCGTCGTAACGCACACACCCATGCACATGCATACACATACACCTGCGATACATGTGCTTGGATGCCGCACACCTCCCCGCGTCCTCCCGAGGTACGAAGCCATTTGTGTTTTTGAACTCTTGCCGTCTCTCTCTTCCTCTCGTTCTCCCACACACTCTTTCTCACTCTATTACTCATGTTACTTTCCTGTTACAAACACGCCCTGGCTTGCTCTCTGTCACACTCGCTCTCACTCACTTACCTGTGTGACACTGCCTATGCGTTGCAGGTACCAAGCCCTTTGTGCTTCTGGGCTCGTACCTGCAGGTGGGCGTCCTTGTTGTTGTTGGTGGTGGTGGTGGTGGTGGTACTGCTGTTGGTGCTGTTATTTATGATGCTATTGTCGCTTACTGCTGATGCTTTTGCTGTTGTTGTTGCAGCTGCTGCTGCTCCTGCTCATGCTCGCATTGCATCTGCACGTCTGGCCATGTATGCTGCCCATGTTGTCTGCACTGCACACCGTACGGTTGTACGCTCTCGTCATGCTCTGCACATCACACTCCTTCAGATCGAAAGTGCGGCAGACTCCAGCCTCGGCGTCGGGCTGCAGCTGTCACAGCTCACCCGAAACCGCAGTCGTGCACCCGCTTCGTCGCATTGCATTGCGTCAGATCGAACGTGCGGCGGACTCCAGCTCCGGCCCTGGGCCGCAGCAGGCGCGGCCCATCCTTGAACAAACATCCCCCAAACCCTAACTCCAAACTCTGAACCTCACATCGCATTCCGCAGATCTGAAAGTACGACAGACCGCAGCCTCAGCCCTGGGTGCAGAACACCCTTGAACATGCAGCCCTACAACCCTCACACCGAAAACCTCAACCTTCACATTGCGTTCCTTCAGATCACAGGCCGCAGACTCCAGCCTCGGCCCTGGGCTGCAGCAGTCACACCTTGCACTTGAACCTACAGCCCCCAAACCCTACATCCTTGAACCTAAACCCTCACATTGTGTTCCTTCAGATCGACAGTGCGGCAGACTCCAGCCTCGGCATCGGGCTGCAGCAGTCACAGCTCACCCAAAACCCCAGTCCTGAACCCGCAACCGCCGTATTGCATTTCATCAGATCGAGCGTGCGGCGGACACCAGCTCCGGCCCTGAGTCGCAGCAGTCGCAGCACACCCTTGAACTAACATCCCCTTAATTCTAGCACTGAACCCAACACTTAACCCTGAACCTCGCACTGTGTTCCTTCATTTCGACAGTGCGGCAGACCCCAGCCTTGGCCCCGGGCTGCAGCAGTCACACCTTCTGCTTAAACCTACAGCCCCCAAACCCTACCTCCCCAAAACCTACCTCCCCAATACCCTACAACCTTGAACCTGAAACCTCGCAGTGTGTTTCTTCAGATCAACAGAGCCGCAGATCCCAGCCTCGGCCATGGGCTACAGCAGTCACACCTTCCGCTTAAACCGACAGCCCCCAAACCCTACAACCTTAAACCTAAACCCTTCACATTGTGTTCCTTCAGATCGCCAGTGCGGCGGACTCCAGCCTCGGCCCTGGGCTGCAGCAGTCACAGCCGCTGCTCTCGGTGTTCGAGGTGCGTGTGCTGCTATACGGGTTCATGGTTCCAGGTTTTACGTGTCAGGGTTTAGAGTTGAGGGTTTAAACCAGTGGCCCTGGGGTGGCCCTGCGGCGCGCTGCCGGAGTCTGTGCCAGTGATCCCCCTGCAAGCCGTATACCGCTCGGGGCCGGATTTCCTATGTATATGTTCCAGAGCGCGTGCTGCTGCTGCAGCTGATGTTGATGATGATGCTCTGCGTTGTAAGAGCACTGACGCAAGACGCGCTGGCAGTGGCTCTGTTGAGGTTTCTGGTCTGCAGCACGTGGACTAGAAATAGGGCTCGAGGGTGCGGGCATGGTCGACGATGCACCAGCTCTGATGCAAACTGGCAATGGCGCTATGATGCCGTGCACACTGCTGACACGCCACTGAGCAGCACTGATGCTGACACAACACTGTCTGCTCAGTGTTGCTCATGGTGCATGACTTCGCCGTCGCTGGCGGCAGCAGTGTCGGTGATTCCGTGTACTGTTCCACGCACGTGCACTGGGTACTCAACGGCTCAGGCTGGTAAAAGGCGAACGCCGCGACCAGCCCTTATGCGCACTGATGATACCATGCGCACTGATTTCACGGCACTGATCAACACTGATGCAGGTCGCGCTCACGGTGCACGACGTCGCCGCCGCTGGCGATGTTGGCAGCGGCTCTGGTGCGGGCGGGCCACTCGTTGGTGGCGATGGCGGTGACGACGATGGCAGCGGTGGCGGAGGCAGCACGGCGACGTACAGCCTGCTGCTGCATGGGACGGTCAGCCTGCCTGCCGTGGCGATGGCGCTGACGACTGCTGTCCCGGGCACAGGCATGCAGGTGGCGCGCCATTCCCACCCGAGCAGCTCCCTCTGTGTGTGTGTCCCTCTTTCTCTCTGCGTCACTCTTTCTGTGTCTGTCTCTAGGAGGTCTCCCACGCCTCTTGTCTCACGCGCGCTCCCTCTCTCTTCCGCGTTCTCTCCCTCTCACGCGCGCTCTGCGTCTCTCGCTCTCGCTATCTCTCTCTCTTTCTCTCTCAGTCTGTCCTTTTACCTCTGACTCTGTCCCTTCCTCTCTTCTTCTCCCCATCTTTCTCTCTACGTCTCTCTTTGCCTCGCTGTCTCCGTCTCAATCCCCCCCACGCCCACCCCACCCCACCCCACCGTTCCTGAACCCCCTCCGCCCCCCATCTCAACCCCACTCCCGTGCAGGGTGCGCCTGCTGCCGCTGCCACCGCCGCTAGCACACCACTAGCAGCGTCAGCAGCAGGCAGCGCCAGTGCAGGTGGCTCCAGCAGTGTGCCGATCAAGCGCGCCCCCCCGTTGCTGGTCGCTGGCTGCCAGGACGGACTCTACGTGTTCAGTATCAACGTTGACGACGTGGGAAAAGACGGACCAGCGGCGGGTGCGTATTGGGGCGTGTTTGTGATTTTGTTACGTTTCAGTGCGGGTTTGTTTGGTGGTGTGGGAGAGGGGGGGGGGGGCAGGACGACTCCACCTGTTCAGTTTGTCAACGTTGATGACGTGGGACGGGATGGCCCAGCGGCAGGTGCGCATGATTCTCGATCCGAGTCTGCTTTGAAGCCACATTCTGTACAATTTCGATAAGCCTAAACCCCAAAACCCTGAGACCTGAACTCATACCCCTTATGCCCCCCCCCTATACCCCCCACACAGCCCCCGCAGCAACGGCCCCGTCTGGCTCTGCCTGTGTCCTACCCTCCACGGTGCGTGCTGCTGCGGGCGCCGTCTACCGAGTGGAGGACCCCTGTATCACACGCAGCATGGCCACAGCCTAACTGGGCAGTGACTTTTCCACACACACAGCCCCCCACACATACACACACACACAACAACCCCCTCTGGCCCTGCCCGCGTGCTACCCTCCGCAGTGCGCGCCGCTGCGGACTCTGTGTCACGACTGGAGGACACTTGTCTCACGCACATCGTGCCACTCACCCTACCCCTATGCATGAACTCCCTCCTCCGCGCACACAACACAATCCCCGCAAACTCGACCTCCTCTGGCCTTGCCTGCTTGCTACTCTCCACAGTGCGCGCCGCCGCGGACTCTGTGTCACGCGTCGAGGACCTCCCGTTTTACGTGCCTCCGCCGCCGGATGCGCTGCTGCCGCCGCATGGATCTGGCGGCGGCATCGGCGGCACCGGTGACGGCGACGGCGGCGGCGCGGCGGGCGGCGGGGCGGCGGGCGGCGGCTGCGCGGCGGCGGGCGGCGGCTGCGCGGCGAGAGACGCTGACGACGAGGAGGACGAGGAGAACGTGATGGCGGCGTACAACGCTGGCCGCATTGCGATGGACGCGATGGATCTGGGCGACGACGGCAGCGGGGGCACGGGCGGAGGCGGTTCCGCGCCCAGTGGCGAGGGTGCGGGCGCGGGTGCGGAGGACGAAAGGGGCGCGGCGGGCGGTGGCAGCGCTGGAGTGCGCGGCGGGGCGGCGCGTCGGGCGGCGCGCGACGTTGACGCCCTGCTGCAGCGCGACTGGAACCAGCACGTGACGCTGGCACTGGTGGGTGTGCTCTATGGTAGCTAGCGTTGTAAGGCAGCCATCTTAATTCCACGCCCCGAGTGTGCGTATTGTAAACTGTGAACTGTAAACTGGTGGGTGTGCTGGGATGGGGGATGAAGCTGGCTGCTTTCCAAACAACAACAAAAACGGCTGGCTGGCTGCAGTGTGTCCGGGAGAGCTTTCGCGCCCACGCACACACACACACACGCACGCACGCACACACATGCACACACACACACACACTTGCGTGCGTGTACACGCACACACACACACACACGTGCAGAGACACACACACAGGCACACACACACACACACACACGCACTCACACGCACACGCACACACACACACTCACGCAGCTCGACCGGTCAGACGCCTTTGCGCGCGTGGCCGTGACGAGCGTTGCGGCTTGCGGCAGCGCACTGTACGCGACAGAGTTTCTGGGCAGCGTGAGCGTGTACGAGCTGCGCGCGACGGGCGGGGGCGCCGCGCTGCTGCCCGTGTCTGTGGACAGGCGCGCTGCGTACATGCAGGCGCTACTGCCGTTGCCGTGCGGTCGTGCCCTGTGCGCGTCGCACCCGCACGGCTTGGTGCTGCTGGCCAGGGACGCTGCATCAGAAGCGCGCGCGCAGGTGGGTCCAAGATGACAAGTGACTATCGCCTATTATGGGGGTTCTGAGGTCAAGAAATCCAAACTCCCGAGCAGGGCACTTCTCCAGGGTTTATACTGGCTACATACAGGTTACGTTTCCAGCCAAAACCATGCAGTGTGTCTGTGACGGTAGAGGTCCGCACGTGTGGGGCAGGTGTCACCCAGTGGGGAGGGGAGCTAGTAGGGGGGCTGTTGCACTTCTCAAGGACACTTCTTTACCCTTATACCGCAGCTGCCATTCTGTCTCGATGCATGTACCCTGCCTGGCTGCATGCTAGCCGCACGTGCGCATACGCACATGCGCCTGGGCGCATGGGCTCCTGGGCACCTGGGCGCCTGGGCGCCTGGGCGCCTGGGCGCCTGGGCGCCTGGCCGTCAGCATAAAAACAAGCAAGAACGGCGCAGGGAATCAAACCCGCAATAAACCACAGCCATGCTAACCGATGCACCCTCGCGCGCAGGCGGACGCGGCTGAACGGGACGCGGCGGAAAGGGAGGTGGGGCAGGGGCAGCGGCGGCAGCAGGAGCAGTGGGCGCGGGCGCGGGCGGGCGCAGCGACGGGCAGGCAGGCTGAAGGCGGCGGTCCGGGTGCCGCTGCCGCTGCCCTACCGCTGGCGAGGCTGACACCCCAGCAGTCACCCGACCTGGCCGTGGCCGCGTCCGCGCGCCTGCGCCACGCGCTCTACACGCTGCTGCCCGGGCGCCTCGGCCTGGCCATGGCGCCGCTTGCGCTTCAGCAGCCAGCGACCACAGCGGCCGGCGCCGATTTTGCGCCCATTGCTGCGGCGGCATCGGGTGTGCGTGGGGCTATGGATGGCAGTGGCAGCACAGCAGACTGCCCAGCAGAGGGGGAGGAGCACGCTGTGGTCCCCGCGCTCGGGTTCTCGGTCGACGGTGCCGTGGTGTCGCTGCGCGTGCTCCCGCCCGGGTGCCTGCACACGGCGCCGCTGCTCGCCCTCTCGCACGCGCTGCAGCGCCTGCCATCGGTCGAGCTCGCGCGCCTCACGGGGGTGCTGGCGCTCCCTGGGAGTGGGAGCGGCGCAAGCAGCCTGGCAGCGCGGTGGCGGCTGCGGCTCGGCGGCACAGAGACGTGGGGTTGGGGTGTCGAAGGTGGCGGGGCCGCTGCTGGCGCTGCTCCTGCTGCTGCCCCGGGCGCGGCGCCGCGGCCGGCCGAGCAGCCAGCCCCAGACAACAAAGACGCGCTGCCATGCCGCGTGGTCGACGGCTGGCTGGTGGGCGCTGCCGCGTCGCTGCCGAGGTGCGGCGCCGCGCGGGCCAGGCTCGCGGCCGCGCTGCGCATGAACGAGCGGGAGCTGGACAGGGTGCTGGGCGCGTACGAGCGTATGAGCGCTTAGTGGGCTTGCTCTTCGCCTCAAGCACAGTGGCGCCTTGCTGATGGCACTGACATTGAGCAGTCAAGGGTGTGGAGCCGGCACATCTTGTGACTCACCCGCTGCTGCAGCACTTGCAGTGCCATTGCAGCCGCCACGGGCAGGGTGTGCTCCTGGAGATGGAATGGAACACGGCTTTACTGGCTGGGTGGAGAGCAGTCGCATAGCCTGAATATCCTGAATGCAAAGGAACTGCGACGGGAGTGGCCCAGCAATGACGGCCACACCCGAGCAGCCAAGTGCTCCGTTACAGTAACAGTACCTCAGGAACGCACACATGCAGCATACAAGAAGGACAGGCCATGGCGCCACCCACAGGCTGTACATTTTATAGGAGAGTGGAGGCTATTGCATGTGGACTTTATTGTTAAACGCATCTGAATCCGTGTGCGCCCTCTCCTGCAACACTTGCGATAATCCTCTCCCACACTGGCGGTCATCAAACCTGCTACTAGATAGGCCGCTCGGTCCTGCGCTCTTGCAAGGGCGTGCCAATCGGCACCGCCACTTGCTGTTATTACACCCACGCCCATCAAATTTTGAAACGTTGTCTCGCGGGCGATGGATAGGCGGTCGTTGGCAGCTGCGCCCGTCCCTTCGCCTCCGATCGCAAATCTCAGTGGCGATGCATGTGGGTGGTGTTGGTCGTACCGGACCTGCGCTCATGCGTCGCAGCTACGGCAGAGGGGTCACTGCTTAACGGCATCCTCCAGGCGGCCAGGCGAAGGCGGGAGATGTGCACCACACACCAACGACTCAGTATCCTACTACCGCCCCCGCCTCTTACGCTGCATCCCATTGTCTCGCCCACTGTCTGCCACCACAATCAGGCCAGACACTGAGTGCTTGCCGCAGCCTCCGTCCCCGTCCCTACGTTCCCGCCACATTCGCCATTTGTTGCGCCACCTAACCCGTTCGACCCCGACCACACACCCCTCGCCCACGCATGCGCATGCACCGGTTGGCTGCCCGACGAGCGCGCTGCCACTGCTGCCAAGCTCAAAGGAAGTATAAGCCTCAGCCATTGTTTTCAAGCTGCAGGCGTCACCTCCGCAGCCACGCCGTCGTCGCCACCGCCACCGCCATCACCGCCAGCGATTCACCGATCGCATGACGAATGCCGTCCGCTGCGACGCCGCCGAAGTCAGCTCCGGCGGCAGTTGAATTGACGTCCATGGGGCTCGAGGGCATCTCTGCCCACTGCTGCAGCTCCTAGTGAGGAGAAGCAGCAGGAGCAGCAGCAGCAGCAGGAGGATCAGGCGCGGCAGTATAGCCAGTGGCTGCGCCATCGCCAGCCCCCGCGCCTGCCACCAGCTTCTCCTTCTTCACCTGAGCCAGCTCTTTCTTCACCTGAGCCAGCTCTGCCTGCGACTCATTCAACCGCACAGTCAGGTCGGCCAGCAGCCCCTGCGTCTGCCGCAGAGCCGGAATGGCGCAAGCGGCTGTGATGGTCGCCAGGTTATGACCACCGGCCAGTGTGCCCAGTGCGTCGGCTGCTATTTCAGGAAAGTATGATTCGCCGTGACAGTGCCCCAACAGATGCACCAGAGCCGGAATGGCGCCAGCAGCAATGAAAGCGCCCTGATTTTTAGCATTGTTGGAAGCCAGGTGGCTAAGTGCGCATGCAGCAGGCCAACGGCAGCAGAAGCAATCCAGCACACCTGCAGCAGGCACCAGCAGCTGCACCAGAAGGGGAATGGCGCCAGAAGCGGCAATGGCATCCTTGGCGCCATCAGGAATGCGTGACAGGTCCAAAGCCGCGTCACTCTGCATATGAAATGTGATGTTGGGCTGGAGCCTCTGTACCTGACCTTCAAGCTCGACCAAGTCCGGGCCTGCTAGCTGGGAGCATGCCTGCAGGTCTTCCACCTGGTTGCCGAGCTCAGAGCGGCAGCCAAGCAGGTCGAGCTTGCGGAGCTGGGTGCATGCCTGCAGCGGAGCCAGGCTGTCGACTTGGCGGTTGTGACTTGGCGGTTGTGACTTAGCGGTTGTCAATGGAGCTCAGGCCGCAGCCGCTGATGTCGAGCACTTGGAGCGACGCGCCCACGCTGTTGCTGAGAGCCATGTCCAAAGCTGGGAGGTGCTCTTCAACACCCAAATCGTCGGGGCAGGCCTGCGCACGCCATGCGCACACCCGGGACGCATGAGTCAGTGGTCTGACCTCCGCACCCAACGCGAGGACCGCATGCGAGGGATCGGCGTGCAACCACGCCCTGGCCATGCATGCTTTCCATGCCTGCGGGGCATGCATGCGACGTTCACAAGTAGCTGCAGGCACGCGATCGGAGGTGCATGGGGCGTGCATGGGCGTGGCGCATGGAGTGCTGCATGGGGCTTGCATGGGCGTCTCTGCGAGTGCATGTGTCATACACAAGCGTGCCATGCCCGAATCTCACCTGGCGCACTGCGAGGCTCTTGAGGCCCGCCAGCGTCGTGGTGGCGAGCGGCGCCAGATCGGAGGCGCTGCGGCCCACGACCAGCACCAGCGTGAGCTCCTTCACGGCCGGCCATCGCATGAGCGCGGCGGTGAGCGCATCGGGAGAGAATCCAGCGACAGGGCTGGCGAGCACCTGGATTGCGCCATCCACCTGGCTGCGCACACGCCACGCAGCGCGACCTTGCTGCTGCGATCAAGGCATGGGAACAGGCCCAGCCAGAACAGGCCAGGCGACAGGAGCACGGCATGGTAGGAGGCGGTGGCAGCTGCGGCCTCGTCAGCTGCGAGCTGGGAAGCAGCAGCACTCGCTGGGTCGACCTGCTGCATGGCTGATAACAAATGAGACTGCGGCGGTGGTGGAACGTGGTGGGGCAAATCTTGATGCTGGGTGTGCCGCACTTGTGGAGGGGAAGTGGGGGAGCTGCGCCGCAAGGGGTCAACCCAGGGTCAACCCGCAACTGGATGGAGCCCCACCAATCCCCTGCACTTCATCCAGGGGATGTTGATCCAGCGGCGTGCCTGTATCGTTGATGGGGGTGTTGCACATGTGGTACACTGTCACGCCCCGTCGCACATGCGTAAGCGTCAGAGGCACACAGCGCAGCTGTCATCTTGTTGATGAATGTTGCCGCCATCTTCCGTCGCGATATGTACCAGCCCAGCCCCTCGAGGACAGCTCCGCCGGTGCGCGCCGTCACCTGCGCCTTCTCCCCCGTTTACTCATCAACCACGAGCAGCTTGGTGGGGACACAGCAGGGCGCGGGACACCGTCAACACGGCTGGCCCCAGCCGCTTAGTACATGGCAGCGTTGTCTGCTCGAAGGGTTGCGTGGGAGCTGCAGAGGGAAGTGAGGGGACGAGCGATCCAAGCAGTTGGGGCAAAGAGTAATTGCGACCATCGCACTTCCGGTGCATGTCCCCCGGTAGGGGCCACAGAGGCGAGCAAACGTGATGACACACCAGGATGTGGCTGGTAGGATCGCTGCAGTTTGCTAGGTGGGTGCGGCCGGGTGGAGGGAGGGGTCGGCACACCCGGTGGAGGCGTTTGCAGTCATATGACGGCAGTCATGGCTGTGGTGCGTGGCTGTTTGGATGCGTGGGTGGTGTGCAGGCTGTGTGTGGGCTGTGTGCGTGTGTGGGTATGAGGGGAGGCATTCGCATCCATTGGAAACGCTCGAAGTCATGGCTGTGGTTGGGGTTGGGTGAGGGGAGGGGAGGAAGGGGGGGGTCCTGGGTTCAGTCTGCTTGTACCACGCATCCCAGTGGGTGGCAGGCAATGACTGGTGCAGCTGACTGCCACAGCCACTGCCCCAACCATGGCGCAGCTGACCCTCAGTCTAGGTAGTCAGTCTAGCCATGGCCGTGCTCGTGCCCCCAACGGGAATGTTGGGGCTGCCTGAGAGTGAGAGCGGCGCGAACAGTCCGCGACAACGGTGGTGGCTGCGGCACGGCGGCGCAGAGACGTGGGTTGTGGATGGCGATGAAAGCAAGGGAGCTGCCGCTGCTGCTGCTGCTGCTGTTGGTGCTGCTGCTGCGACCCCGGGCGCGCTGTGGTGGCCAGCCAACCAGCAAGCCCCGCCGGACTGGACGACGATGCGCTGTGGCGCGTGGTCGGCCCGCTGTGGCGGCCAGACGACCAGCGAGCCCCGCAGGGCCAGCCCCGCAGGGCCGGACTACGACGCGCTGTGCCGCGTGGTCGGCGCGGTATGACGGCCAGCCGACCAGCAAGCCCCGCTGGGCAAGCCCCACAGGGCCGGAAGACCACGCGCTGTGCCGCGTGGTCGGCGACTGGTTGGTGAGCGCTGCCGCATCACCAGATCCCCGATCGGGATGACGTAGTAAATACCTTAAGGGATTATCTGTGCCATGTGCCATGGGCTTTAGGGCGGAGCTAGCTAGAAGCAGGGGTGTCGTCCCCTTTCTCATTTCGCCATCGTCGTCGTCGCCGCAAGTGCAGACATGCTGCAACAAATCGTCGCTACGCAGCACCCTTTGCTGCACGTGCCGCGGGGCAGTGTGCGCGAAGTGGCCTTCCACATGTTGCGGTCCCTCCGTTCGCCATCGTCGCCCCGATCTCCGGCGCACAACCATAGCCACGAGTCTTCGCTAGCATTAGCCCTCGGCGCACAAGCTGCCGTGCAGTGTGCGCGACATGCGACGTGTTGTAGGACAGCCATGCATGCATAGCCGTTCAGCAGTTGCGGTCCCTCAGTTCGCCATCGTTCGCCATCGTCGCCCCGTTCTCCGACGCTTAGCCATAGCAACGAGTCTTCGCTTCATAGGCTCCTCCGACGCACAAGCTGCCGTGCAGTTTGCGCGACATGCGACGTGTTGTCGGACATGCATGGCTATCATAGTAGGCTCCTCATGCATGCAGCCGCCTCCCTCTTCCACTAGCGAAGTATAATCACTATTTCGCTGGTTGTGAGTTCGATTCCCGCCCCGCTTTGCTCATTTTTGCGACTAAGTGCGTGCAAGCATGCGAGAACCGAACCACGCTGCCTGTGCGCAGCTATCAGCTGCCGGGCATTAGGCAGACAGTTAGCAGGCAGGCGCTGCAGCTAGGCAGCCTGCGCGTGCATGCAGCTAGGCAGCGTGTGTGTGTGTGTGTGCTTGCGTGCTGGTAGCTTGCTGCAACTATGCAGTGTGTTGCAGCTGGGAAGCCTGATTGCTTTAGCTGTTAGCAATCAGCATGTGCTGCAGTTGGGGGCGGCAGCTAGGCGGTGTGTGTGCGTTCGTGCGTGCGCCATGCAGCTAACTGGCAGCAACCAGACCAGGCAGCCAAACAAACCGATCGGGATGCGACGCAGGAGCCCTTGCATTCAATCTAAATCTAGGGCACCCACGCTCAAATTCATTCTAGGGCACAAACGCCAGATTCAGTCTAAATCTGATGATGATGATGATGGATGTTACAGTCAGGGACACCTCTAAAGGCGTATAAGACCGTGCTCGGCGCGTATGGCCCGAGCACCTTACTGAGATGGCTGGCTGTTGGTGGTAGGGAACCCCAACTCTGTAAAGAGCGTGGGCGCACCCCTAGGTCCCCTACCGCAGCGGCAGCAAACGCCTGTTGAAGTCGGTGAGCGCATGTTGGGAAACGGAAACGCAAGGCAGGTTCGTCGCCAATCGCCAAAAGAGACATCCCCCCGTGAGGAGAAAGGCCAAGACGTGGCCGAAAAGGATATCCAGCTGGGCCGCAACCTCTAACGTGTTGAGGGGTTTCCTAACTGGGATTTCAACCAGCATTCACAAGATTCTCAACCTGTTACCCTTAACCCGGCTCTGAGCAGAAGCTGACCCCTTGTTGTTGCACCGAGCACGACATTGGACGTGTCGCAGGCTCCCCCCCTGCTGAAGGGGGGAGGCACAAAAGGACTCGGTGAGGGGCACATCCCTAAGCCTAACTACCTAGAAAGGGGCTGGAAAAGGCGGTCAGTAGTGACCAACAGTGTGGGATTTGGTAATAGGTTAGAGAGCAAGCTTGCCCCCCGATTATAGCGGACAAATATGTTCCTTCTGCATACTCCGTTTTGAGGTTGTCATCTTTGAGGCAGCTTTCACGTGCGAGACCCAGCGTGGGCATTTCTCAGGTGCGCCAGCTGCGGTGCACTGCAAACGGCACAGTCCACCGCAGCTCCTCGGGAACCCACGCTTGGGTCCCCGCCACTATCGTGGCTGCCTCATTGACTCCTAATTCAAAACATCGTTCGCTTCAGGTCAATTATTCCTCCCGATCCTCTACCATCTCCAGGCTTGTGTTACGTATATCAAGGCACGAGACCAGAAAGTTGGCCATGTCACGCCAAAAACAAGGGTAAAGTAGCCCCGGGCTGGGGTTCATAAACGCCCGCATCTTCGCATCCAAGCCTTTATCGTCCCCAGGGACGCTCAGGAAAAGGGTGTGGAACTAGCGTGTCTCCGTATACGCTGGACACTCAAAAATCACGTGTGCCTCATCCTCCCGCATGCCACAAAGGCGACAGAGCCTCTGGCTGGGTGGCTCTGCCTGCGCCGTGTGGCGCCCCTTCTCTATCTGCAGTTCATGCAGCCCCATTCTAAAGCGTGCGAGTGTCGTGATCTGGGCGGCGCTGTTCAGCCCCGTCCAGAGCATTGGTGCGCCGCCACAGTCGTCCGCCATCCACCGCAAGTAAGTAAGCATCTTGAAGCGGTGTGACCATGAGTCAGGCACTGAGCGGACGACGCTGAGCTGGTTGGCGTCCTCTGGCAGCTCTTGTGTGCTGGTCTCTGATGCCAGCCAACCCGCCGCTGCTTTCTCTAGCAGGCGGGCGATGCCCCCTACCTCCTGGCCCTACACCAGCGTGTGCCCTACTGTGCTGAGGCACTCGCTCAGCTGTGCCAAATCTAAGGCACCCACTCTCAAATTCAGACTGAATCAAGGGCACACATGCCAGATTCAATCTAAATCTAGGAATCAATCTGAATCTAGGGCACCCGCACTCAATTTTTACCTTTCATTGGTGGGCCTCGTGCCTGCTCTCTAAGTCCCGCTGGAGCTTTGGAACTGAACGTGTGACCGCCGGCAGTGGATTGTAAAACTCTCATCTTTCAATTTCAGTCTAAATCTAGGACGCACACGCCAGATTCAGTCTGAATACAGGGCACCCACTCTCAAATTCAGACTGAATCTAGGGCACACACGCCAGATTCAGTCTGAATCTAGGGCACCCCCGCTCAAATTCAGTCTAAATCTAGGGCACCCACGCTCAAATTCAGACTGAATCTAGGGCGCATATGCCAGATTCAGTCTAAATCTAGGGCGCCCACGCTCACAACACGCCCTTGACAGTCGAACACAGTCCAACACACCGCTTCTACGTTCTGCTAGTGCGCTCGGGGGGGGTCATCGGACTCGCGTCGTCGACACCTGGATCGCAGCGCGCCCGGCCTGTAGCGTAGAGCCAACCCAAGGAGGGCATACCGGCCCGGCATCACAGACGGCCAAGGACGCCCCGCGGACTTGAGCTGGCTGGCCGCGGATGCGAGAAAAGGGGAAACAAGGCACCCCATGCATGCAGCCTTTTCCTGCCCAGTCCCCGCGTGTAGCGGGGCACGCCTGGCGACGCGTCCAAGTCGTCAATCAGAACACCAGAGTGGCTACGTTCAACGTGCGGACATGTCCTGCAGAGGACGAGGGACTGGTCAAACTGGCGAGTCTGGTGCAAGATTGCGCCAAGGTTAGCGTCGGTGTTGCAGCGATTCAGGAGCTGCGCAGGACCGGCTCCGGGGAAGCGCAAGTGGCTACAGGCGACACGTCGTGGACGCTGCTGTGGTCGGGTGGGAAGCACCGGCAGCGTGGGGTGGGCTTGCTGTTGTCCCCTGCATGGGCATCGACACTCGTCTTCTGGGAGGCGATGTCCGACCGCCTCATCCAGGCCCGCTTTGCAGCGGATCGTGGGCAGATGATCACTGGCGACTTCTACCTTCGAGTAGCGGCGCTCGCGGACAAGGCCAACGACAAGCCAACGACAAGCGCGATCTGCTCATCGTGGCAGGTGATTTCAATGCAGCAGTGGGGAGGGACTCGGTGTCCGACCACGAATGCGTTGGCAAGCACCTGCCCCTCACGGAGCCAGCGGTGGCCAGCAGGAAACGGTCGCCTGCTCCTCACTACCACTGCATGCAGCCTGCGCGCTGCCAACACTCTCTACCCCCACAGGCCTGAGCACCAGTACACCCACATCAGCCCCATGGCTGTTGCACAGAGCAGACGGCATGCATGCTCTGTGTGCCGCCTGCACAGAGTCAAGGACGACATCCTGGTCGCGCGCCGCCGCATGCATGCGGTGACAGACTGTAGGGTGCGTAGGAGCCCAACCTGGGACAGCGATTACCGCATGGTGGTGCTGTCCATGCGCCTCCACATGCGAGCCTCCCGCCATGCAGGCGGCTCTCAGCGGCGCGCATGGGACTCTTCACAACTGCGGCGCCCGGCTGTCCGTCGTGAGTTCAACCTCCAGCTGTCCGATCGCTTTGGGCTGCTGGAGGCCGTGCCGCCCGAGGGCGCTGATGCCCAGGCGGAGTACGACGCGATGGCTGCTGCCATTCGCGAGGTGGCCACCAACCACCTCGCTCCACGCGGCAGCCGCCGGCGGCGCGGCTGGCAGTTCACTCTGTCGCAGCGCACCCTCCGGCTCATGGACGCCCGGCAGCGCGCGCACACGGCATGGCTCAGGAGCAAGTCTGCTGCTGCCAAACGAGAGCGCAACCGCGCCAACCGCGCGGCCGACGCAGCTGTGCAGAGAGACAGGGAGAGGTAGATCGGCCAGCAGGTGGCGGAGGCGCAAGACATGCTACGCAAGAAGAATCTGCGCCAGTTTGCGCGCGCGTGCGACAGGCTGGCGGGCCGCAGCCACAGCCATCAGATCCCTCCTGCCATGCGGGACATCTCGGGCGCGCTGCACAGCGGTCCAGACGGGGTGCTGAAGGCCATGACAGAGTCATTCGACAAGCTATATGGCGGGGAGACCAATGTTTTTATTGACCACATAGTGAAAAAGGCGCTAGACATGATGCCAGAGGGGGCTGGCGTGTCAGTCGTGACCCGAGCCGGCGGCTCTGTGTTGTCGTCGTCGGTTGAGCGTATAGTAATGCTGATGTATGCCGACGATTTATGTTTGTTCTCGCATGACCCAGCTCAGTTGGCGCTTATGCTGAAAATCCTTGACAAAGTGTCCTCTAGCTTTGGCATGCAAATCAACGCCGCCAAGACAGAAGTGATGATTTTGCCAGCAGATTTTGACGCGGATCTGCCCACGTTTGCGCTGACTGGTGGTGAAGTGAAGACCGTCTCTGCATTTAAGTATCTAAGGAGTTGGATAACCCAGAGTGGTGGTGTGGAAAAGGAGATCGGTGTGCGTGTCGGTCGCGCGCTGGGCGTGTTTGCGTCTTTTGATAAGATTTGGGCCAGCAAGAAGATGCAAGTGCAGTCTAAGATGCGGGTTTACAACACTTTCGTGCTGCCCCACTTTCTGTACGGCTGCGAAACATGGGCCCCTACTAAAACACAACTGACTCGATTGGAGCTTGCCCACTCTAACTGCCTTCGTCGCATTCTGGGTGTGCGCCTGGTCGACCGGCACAGATTAACTATATTCGGCAGGCGTGCGACACTGAGCCAATTGAGAGCCTTGTGGCAAAGCAATCAATGCAGTGGCTAGGCCATGTGATGCGCATGCCGGCTTCTCGTCTTCCTCGTACGACTTTTGACTGCAGAATGGATGTGGCTCGGCAGCAAGGCCGGCCTCCAGCCTCCTCCCGACACTATTTTCTTAAGCTACTGATTCAGCAGCTAGGTGAAACTAGTGGCACTCGTTCTGATTGGAAGACTTTTTCGGACATGGCGTTTGAGCGTGCTCAGAATAGGGTCGGGTGGAGAGCCGTGGTGTACGGTCCGGCTGCCCCTCAGGCGCCGGCCCCTCCACCACGGCGGTCAAGTAGATTGGCAAGCGCCACTTGACCCCCTATCCCCTAGAAGCAGTTAGGACCTATTTTGGAGGCGTCGCACAATAGCTCTCCTTTTTGCTCTGGGACGACACGTTGGCAGGCAGCCGGTTGGTGGCTACCGTCCATGACAAGTAATTGTAACGGCCAGAACTGGACTTGGGTCTACACGGTGGTACTAGGACTAGAGGTAGTCTTTGCTGGAAAGCCGATGAAGCTGTAACTGTAACTGTAAGCACCAGCATCATCCCCTGCCACTGCTGCCCACTGGTAACACCCACTTGACACCCACCCCACACCATGTGTGCCACTCCACAACATGCACCAGCATCAGCCACTGCCATTAATGCCCACTGCCACCACCCACAGCACACCCACAGCAACGCAACCCACGTACACCACTGCACAATGCGCACCAGCATCAAACACTGCCACCGCTGCCCATTTTTAACACCCACTGCACACCCACAGCAACACCACGTGCACTACTGCACAAGAAGCACCAGCATCAGACAACGCCGCCCCACACACACAAACACACACTCCAACATATGCACAATCACACACAAGCACACACACACACACAAACACACACACACACACACAGACAAATGGGCAACAGACAACGCCAACAGTGGCACTTCTGGTTTTGACGGCAACAGGAATACATTCTGCCCACATCCGAGATTCAAGACGCAAGGATACGTGCAACGTGGGTGCGTCGGTGTGTGTGTTTGTGTGTGTGTGTGTGTTGTTTGTTGGTGTGCGTTTGTGCGTGTGTGTGTGAGCGTTGTGTGTGTGTGTGTGTGTGTGTGTGTGTGTGTGTGCGAGTGTGCATGTGTACGATTGCATGCATGTTTGCTTGTGTGTTTGTGTACACACATGTGTGCGGGGTTGATGGTGATGTTGGTGGTGGTGGGGTGCCCACTCGTCCTCGCCCTGGAACATTTTACTGTTGGTTACTCATCACGAGTTCTGTAGTTCTGACCAACTCAGCCTTGAGCCTCTCTGCTGACGATGGGCCTCCCCCAGTGTATCTCCAGCAGAAAAAATGGCTTTCCGGTTTAATCGTGTCGCACTCCCACATGTGTGTGCGCTCGCGCACGCACTTTCCGGCAAAATCGTGTACCGCTCCCCCATGTGTGCGCGCGCGCACACTTTCTGGTCCAATCCAGTTGCGCTCTCACATGTGTGTGTGTGTCAAATCGTGTTCCACTCTCAAATGTGTGCGAGGGGAATTCTGGCCCACTTGGCCTAAAGCCTTTCATCAGTCGGTTACACGTTGCGAGGGCACTAGTTTTGACCCACTTGGCCTTGAGCCTTTCTACTGTCGGTGACACATTTCAAGGGCACTAGTTTTGACCCACTTGGCCTTGAGCCTTTCCTCAGTCGGTTACACATTGCGACGCACTAGTTTTGACCCACTCGGCCTTGAGCCTTTCCTCTGTCGGTTACACATTGCGACGGCACTAGTTTTGACCCACTTGGCCTTGAGCGTTTCCTCTGTTGGTTACACATTGCAAGGGCACTAGTTTGAACCCACTTGGCCTTGAGCCTTTCCTCCGTCGGTTACACGTAGCGAGGGCACTATTTTTGACCCACTTGGCCTTGAGCCTTTCTACTGTCGGTTACACAATGCAAGGGGAATAGTTTTGACCCACACAGCCTTGAGCCTTTCCTCTGTTGGTTACACGTTGCAAGGGAACTAGCTTTGACCCACTTGGCCTTGACCCTTTTTCTGTTGGTTACACATCGCGAGGGAACTAGTTTTGACCCACTTGGCCTTGAGCCTTTCTACTATCGGTTACTGAATCTGGCGTGTGTGCCCTAGGTTTAGACTGAATTCGGGTGTGGGTGCCCCAGATTCAGACAGAATCTGACATGTGTGCCCTAGATTATGACTGAATTTGAGCGTGGCTGCCCAAGATTTAGACTGAATCTGGCGTGTGTGCCCTAGATTCAGTTTGAATTTGAGCGTGGGTGCCCTAGATTAAGTCTGAATTTGAGCGTGGATGCCCTAGATTTAGACTGAATATGGCGTGTGTGCCGCAGATTCAGAATGAATTTGATCATGAGTTCCCTAGATTCAGTCAGAATTTGAGCGTGGGAGCCCTAGATTCAGACTGAACCGAGGGTGTTAGTCCTGAATTTATATCGTATCTAGCGTGTTTGCCCTCGATTTATACTGAATATGAGCGTGGGTTCCCCAGATTCAGACTGAATCTGGCGTGTGTGCCCTAGATTCAGTCTGAATTTGAGCGTGTGCGCCCTAAATTTAGACTGAATTTGAGCGTGGGTGCCCTGATGATGATGGATGTTACAGTCAGGGACACCTCTAAAGGCGTATAAGACCTTGCTCGGCGCGTATGTCCCGAGCACCTTACTGAGATGGCTGGCTGTTGGTGGTAGGGAACCCCAACTCTGTAAAGAGCGTGGGCGCACCCCTAGGTCCCCTACCGCAGAGACAGCAAACGCTTGTTGAAGAACGCATGTGGGGAAACGGAAACGCGAGGCAGGTAAATCGCAATCGCAAAATAGGTGTGTTCCTTGAATTTATACTATGTGACTGCGCAGGCCGCAGGTGTGCCTTATGCTAGTCCCCGCCGCCGCCGTGCCCGCAGCAATCTTCATGCAGGCTCCCTTCCAGCAGCCGCAGGCTCCGCGACAATAGCTCCAGTAGCTCCGCTCCAATTGCATCGTCAACTCCCCAACGAATCAACGCTGTGCTGGCGCGAGGCCCGGCCCCTGTGCTGTGCTGGCGCGAGGCCCGGACCGCACCCTCCGCTGTGCTGGCGCGAGGCCCGGCCCCTGTGCTGTGCTGGCGCGAGGCCCGGCCCGCACCCTGTGCTGTGCTGGCGCGAGGCCCCACCCGCACCCTCCGCTGTGCTGGCGCGAGGCCCGGCCCCTGTGCTGTGCTGGCGCGAGGCCCGGCCCGCCCCCTCCGCTGTGCTGGCGCGAGGCCCGGCCCCTGTGCTGTGCTGGCGCGAGGCCCCGCCCGCACCCTCCGCTGTGCTGGCGCGAGGCCCGGCCCCTGTGCTGTGCTGGCGCAAGGCCCGGCCCGCACCCTGTGCTGTGCTGGCGCAAGGCCCAACCCGCACCCTCCGCTGTGCTGGCGCGAGGCCCGGCCCCTGTGCTGTGCTGGCGCGAGGCCCGGCCCGCACCCTCCGCTGTGCTGGCGCGAGGCCCGGCCCCTGTGCTGTGCTGGCGCGAGGCCCGGCCCGCACCTCCGCTGTGCTGGCGCGAGGCCCGGCCCCTGTGCTGTGCTGGCGCGAGGCCCGGCCCCTGTGCTGTTATGGCGCGAGGCCCGGCCCGCACCCTGTGCTGTGCTGGCGCAAGGCCCGGCCCGCACCCTCTGCTGTGCTGGCGCGAGGCCCGGCCCCTGTGCTGTGCTGGCGCGAGGCCCGGCCCGCACCTTCCGCTGTGCTGGCGCGAGGCCCGGCCCCTGTGCTGTGCTGGCACGAGGCCCGGCCCGCACCCTCCGCTGTGCTGGCGCGAGGCCCGGCCCCTGTGCCCTAGGTTCAGTCTGAACTTGAGCGTGGGTGCCCTAGATTCAATCTGAATTTGAGCAGGGGAGCCCTAGATTCAGTCTGAATCTGGGGTGTGATACCTGAATTAAGATTGAACCTGGCGTGTGTGCCCTAGATTCAGTCTGAATTTGAGCGTGGGTGCCCTACATGTAGACTGAAAGTGGCATGTGTGCCCTAGAATGAGACTAATTTGGAGCGTGGGTGCCCTACATTTAGACTGATTACGGCGTGTGTGCCTTAGATTTAGTCTGAATTTGAGCGTGTGTGCCCTAGTTTTAGACTGAATTTGATCATAGGTTCCCTAGATTCAGACTAAATCTGGCGTGGGTGCCCTAGATTCAGTCTGAACTTGAGCGTGGGTGCCCAAGATTCAATCTGAATTTGAGCGGGGGAGCCCTAGATTCAGTCTGAATCTGGGGTGTGATCCCTGAATTAAGATTGAACCTGGCGTGTGTGCCCTATATTTAGCCTGAATTTGAGCGAGGGTGACCTAGATTTAGACTGAATTTGAGCGGGGGTGCCCTAGATTCAGACTGAATCTGTCGTGTGTGCCCTAGATTCAGTCTAAATTTCAGCGTGGGAGCCCTGTATTGAGACTGAATCTGTCGTTTGTGCCCTAGATTTATACTGAATTCTGAGCGTGGGTGCCGCAGTTTACAGTCCGCACCTTCAGGGCGTGGGATTGAGGGAGCTGCCTAACGAGGCTAGCTACCATTCAAAGGGGTTGTAGGGGGGTTAGCCAGGCGCGGCTCTGTGTTCCAAGTGCCGGCGGGTGGTGACTACGGAGTGGAGCTGCTGAACCATGAGGGTGTGCAACTTCCTGGCGCAACTGAGGGCAGCATCCCGCTGCTCCCCCAGCTGCTCTAGTGTGCCTATCGTGTGCGCCGCGTAGATGGTGCCGCTGAAGCCGAGTAGGATGGGGAAGATCTTGATGTTGCCGCGCTGGTAGCCTCTCTCCACTAGCCACTCCACTAGCTCCTCGTGTTGTTGCAGCGCCGCTGTCATCTGGTCGGTCGGTCGCGTGTCTTGGCAGGTCTTGAGCTGCACGATGAGGATCTCGTGTCTCTCTATGTCCGCCTGCGAGTGCCCTTGCATGTTGCAGAGCATGATGTCTGGTCTCTTGGTGCGCAGCCACCGAGCGTGCTCCACGGTCCCTTGGTCAGCCTGTGGGGGGAGCATGTTGGCTGGCACGTGGTTGAGGCCGACGTAGGGCGCCCCGTCGGCTTCGCATCGCTGTTGGCTCCCTACATCTGCCATTTGTTCTGGCCCGCTGTGTTGCGCGTGCATCTCGCGCATGGTGTCTACGTGGTCGGGGGAGGGCATTCCAATACACGAGCCATCGCGTGCGAACACGCAGGCCAGGGTGCTGCGGTGGGTGGTCGGGCGGGGTGGTAGAGGGTCTTCCGCGTGTCGCGTCGGCGGGCGCTGCCACAGCTCCACTTCCATGGTTTGTACTCTGCAGTTTCCCCCGGGCGGGATGTCCAGCCCTGGGCATGTGGGTCTGGTACTAGCAATCAGTTTCGAGCGGATCGGCTTGCCGTGTGTGCTGATCCACTTTCCGGCTGCGTCCGCCCACATGCCTTGGCGCTCGCTGTTGGTGAGGTCCTTGTCGAGGGCGTCTGCACTCTGGCGCGCGGGTGGCTGGTCTTTGCAGACTGTGTTCCACTCCTTGATGGCTGCTGCCATACCTAGGTCCATGGAGAGGTTTTCCTCCGTTTCCCAAGCGTCCTCCCAGAAGGCGCGTACC
>VFSX01001141.1:0-11663 GCA_016618255.1 Chlamydomonas sp. UWO 241
CGCGTGCGACCACGTCGATGTCAAGGTCGAGGTGGGCGGGAAGCATGACCCTGTTTGGCAGCGCAGCGCTTTTGGCCTGGCGCGCGTTTCTTCCACACGCCGGGTGCCGGTTCCACCGGCGGGGTGGTGATGGTCCTCAGTCCGGACTGCCCCCTCACTCAGCCCACTAGACATGATGCCCCCCTCGACACGTCGGGGCGCATCCTCCGCGTCGACGCGTTCCTCGATGGATCGCCTTTCCGCCTCATTGGAGTCTACGCCCCGGCACAGCCTGTCCACCGGGGAGTTTTCTTCTCTTCCACCCTGGCTGGATACTTCCCGGTCAATGACCCTACCCCGACTGTTGTGGCTGGCGATTTCAACGTCACCCTGCACCAGGATGACCGCGTCGCCTGCCCGGTGCCAGGGGTGCCGAGAGGGCATGCTTGCTGCAGCAGCATCCGGGGGGGACGTCGGTGCGGCTGCCACCATTTGGCTCGCGCAGAAGGACAACGCTGCGGCGGCATGGCGTGCGCTCTCCGCATTGGCATGGGACGTGGCTGCCACCCTCGACCAGAACAAGGGTGAAACCAGCTCGTACTACTTCCACCACCAGGCACGCGAGATGCACACAGTCACCACCATGCTCTCCCTCAACCGACCCGGCCGTGCCCCTACTGACAGCCCCGATGCCGCCTCGTTTGTGTCGGACGCTCCGAAAGCGCCCAAGTACGTTGTCGACTTCTTCTCTTCTGAGTCTTCCATCGGTCTGTTCCGCCCGCAGCTGGGCATTGACCCCGCAGCCCAGCCCACCCTCCTGACCACCCTGCCAAGGAGGCTGGATGGGCCCTTCGCTGCCTTGGCCGAGGGCGTCGACTGTGCCAACGACTCGCTTGCTGGCATGCTTACGGCAGAAGAGCTGCAGGTTGCGCTCTCCCACGCGGCTAGGGGCAAGGTCCCCGGCGGCGACGGCATTCCGTACGAGGTCTAACGCCACTGGCGCGGTTCCCTCTCCCCCCTCCTCCTCCGTGTGTTCAACACCGGCTTTGGAGAGGCTGGCCGCACGTCACCTACCCCGTTTGCTCTGCTCCTCCGTGGGGTTGTTTGTTTGCTCTCCAAGCCAGGCAAGCCGGGCGATGAGCTCGATGGCTACCGGCCCATCACGCTCCTCAATTCAGACGTTAAGCTTGTGATGAGCATCATAGCCAACCGCCTACAAGTCCCGCTTGACTACCTCATCGACATCGGGCAGGGCGCGTTCATCCATGGCCGTGACATCTCTCACAACGTGCGCTACCATCTTGCGCTGGCTGCCCGCTTCCGCGACCTCGGCCTGCCGGGCTGGCTGGTGCACAGCGACCTGACTAAGGCGTACGACACGGTGAACAGGGGCTGGCTCGACCAAGCCATGATCCGCATGGGTTTCCGACCCGACGGAGTGGTTAGGTGGTGTCGAATCCTCCTCGGAGGGGCCAAGGTCAGGGTGCGCGTCAACGGCTTCTTCACGCCAGATTTCCCGATGGACTCTGGGCTCTTTCAGGGCTCGGCGCTCTCATGCATGGAGTGGGTCATCGTTCTGCAGCCCGTGATGTCCTACCTGTCGTCGCTGCAGGCTGGCGGTACACTCACCACGTTCAGGCTGCCCGGACCAAACGGGGTCGGTGAGGGGTCGGAAGCCCCTCCGGCGCAGGCGTTCGCGGATGACGTCACGCTCGCCACGCGCTGCCCCGAGAGCGACATCGCGAGGTTCCAGACGGCGCTCGCCCTCTCCCGCAGCGCTGGCAACCCGGGCGAGTCGGTCAACAAGTTCTTATTCACACGGCTCGCCGGTCCGACCCCCGATGATCTCATGTTTCAGGCAGGTGTCCGCGAGCGCCACGTTGCGACTGGGTACCCCCTCCGTGACATTGCAGCTGCGGTCTCTCGACACCTCGGCGTGCCTATCGCCCCTGATAACCTGGACGCCGTCGTTGCCGCCGCGTACGGCACCATGGCGGGTTCTATGCTTGCTGCCACTAGGCGGTGGGCAGGCGTCGCGCCCACGCTCATCGGCCGTGCTCACGTCGCCACGCAGTGCATCGCGGCCAAGCTCGTCTACCAGGCGGGTTTCAGGCCATGCTACGTGC
Organism: Chlamydomonas sp. UWO 241; assembly: GCA_016618255.1. Classification (NCBI taxonomy): domain Eukaryota; kingdom Viridiplantae; phylum Chlorophyta; class Chlorophyceae; order Chlamydomonadales; family Chlamydomonadaceae; genus Chlamydomonas; species Chlamydomonas priscui. The sequence continues at coordinate 2,106 of VFSX01001141.1, forward strand.
CCTGCTTCAGGCCATGCAACAGGTCACAAACCGCTACGTTGCAGCCTCTGCGCGTGCGGAGGAGGTCACTCCAAACGCGGGGTGCCTCTACCCGTGCGCTGCTGTGTCCCACCTGCCCCGGGGCATGGGGGGCATTGGCCTGCCCGACCTCGATTCGCACGCGACGGCCATGAGGGCGAAGGCCATTTGGCAGCTGTTCGGCTTCAACTCACACCCGTGGGCAGCACTGTACGCGTCGGAAGTCGCCAAGCCTGCTGCTGCCGTCCCCCATCTCCCGCCTGGGCCACTCTGGGTCGCTACGCAGCCGGGGGCGGTTTCCGGCCTCAGCATGGATGCGACGTCAATTGTGCGGGAAGGCGTCAAGGCGTTCATGCAGCTGCGCATCACGCGCATCATGCCTCCAGACTCGCTGTCTTTTGAGTCTGTCATGCGCGAGGCCACTTTGGGCAACGACGCCGTGCCGGGCATCGATTTCCAGGGCCTCCGCACCGATGCGGCACGGCGGTGGAGGAGCCTCTGCGACGTGCGTGATGCATGGCTCCAGCGCGCCGCCCTGTCAGCGGCTGCTCTCTCTGACCTTGAACTCATCATCGCGGCATTGCCTGCCGCGTGGCGCATCAATGTGCAATGCAGCGCTGCGCCGACTGCCCCCTGGTCGCGTGTTGGCACTGACGCTGCAACAGGCTGGGCAATCATACGCGGTGCTGACCCGATGGCGCCAGAGGATGCAGGCTCGGCAGCAGTGCGCCGATGGGTGGTTTGGCCGTCTGGTAGGCTGCACCCGCTGCCGGGAGGCGCGGGGCGGCCTGGTCAGGCGGCGATGTTCGTCATCCGCCCAAAGCCGCGTCAGCGCTGGCTCCGCGCTGACTACAACTTCTACGCGGCCGAAATGGTCAAGGTTGACCCCGACGATCGCCGCGCTGTCGCTGAGCCATGGCTCGTGGGTGTGTGGGACACCATGCAGCTTGACCCGTGTGCCTGGGGCATCCCGGCCGTCGCAGGGATCGGCCAAGATACCGTCTCTCTCCTCGAAATGACCGTTCGTGCTGCGCGGCTGCGCCTGCGCTACACCACGGCAGCCAGCGAGGACATGGGCTTCGGCTCCAACCAACGTTTTTGGGGTCCGAACAGACGGAGCTATCTTCCCCCCAGCGTGGCGCCTCCCGAGCGAGGCTGGCATCAGCGCGGGCGCCCTCCGCGACCGCGCAACGATCCCTACTCGGCAGCTCGATCGCCACGGGCTTCTTGGGCGTGACGAGCGCTGTTGCCGCACGCTAGAGGTGGTCAAGAACGGTTTCCCGCCAGAGGACGTTGACAACCCTGTGGCGTGGGTGCGCGGGGTCCAGTCAGGTGCCGGCCCCTCCGCGCCTCGGCAGCCCAACCGCCTGCAGGGGCGTCGCTCCGAGGGGGAGGCTGCTGCTAAAGACCAGCCTCTACCCGGCGGGGCGCCGATCAGCGACCCCGACCTACCAGAGGGGTTTGCTCAGGTCTGGACCCGCCTCCTCGACCCGACCATCCACCGGCCTTTTGTAATCACCGCTTGGCGCATGCTCCACTGCTGCCTTGGCTGCAACGCCTTCATCGCGGTCAAGCTCCTCGACCCGGACACCGCGCCGGCTGATGCGGACGGTAACCCGGACGTGTCAACTGCGTGTTGCGTTCACCCGTTCTGTGCCTCTCTCACCGACCCGCCTTTCGAGACCCTCGCTCACACGTTTCTCGACTGCCCGGCAGCACGACCAGCCATGCTATGGCTTTGTGACACGTGGGCGGCGCTGACGGGTGGCGCGCCGCCGCCGCTCACCGCCGCCGTTATGCTTGCCGCTGACATGTCCGGGTGGAGTGGCGCGCCCGTGGCGAAAGCTAAGAAGAAGGAGCTGCGCGCGTGGACGAGCCTCCGTGTCACGGTCATCGGCGCCATCTGGCGTGTGCGCTGTGACCGCCAGGCGAGTGGGCTGTTGGGGGACAGCCTTGCCCTTCGCGCCGTCCGCCTGGCCCTCGACTCTGTCACCGGTGCCATCCGGCGGGATTGGCAGCGTACCGAGGAGGACATCACCATTGTGGATGATGGCTTCTTCTGCGTGGACTGGTGGCGTGGCTTTGACGCAGAGCGTGACAAGGACTGGTTCTGCAGCCAATGGGCGACCCCGCCGCTCCTTTGCGCGGTGCTTGCTGCGCCCGGTGCCACTACAGGCGACACGACGTACACCCTCGACGTCCGCGTGGGCGTCGTGGGGCAGGTTCCGCTGCCGGCGTGAAAGGTTTCCTGCTGTGCGTACGCCATTGCTTGCCTGACCTCCACGTGTCTGCTTACTTTGGTGCCCCAGAGACCACCACTGTTCCGTCAGGCAGCCCCTCACTCCCCCTGCCGTCCTCCCTTCCACCCGTTGCTTTTCTCTCTGCCCCTTCCCCCCCTTTTTTCTGTGGTAGAGAGTCCAGCCACTCGGCCGTGTCTCATGTTCTGCCGCGTTGCTGCTTTTTTTCCTTTTTAGTTTCTTCTGCTTTGCCTCCTATTCCCCCCACCTGCCCTCTGGCTTGAGCCTGAAGGCGGGTGGGGGGGGAGGGGGAAGACTGGTGGAGGCATGGCGCTCCTCCACCAGCCCTCTCCCTGTCCCCCCATCAAAAGAAAAAAAGAAAAGAAAAACTCTCTTGCTTTGGCATCAGGTTAGACACCGGATTGAGTTTGCTGCTTTCCCAGTTAGGCGTGCTTTTTAGTCCTCTCTGTGCCACTCCTTTCATTCCTGCCCATCTGCCCTCTGGCTCAAGCCGGTGGGCGGTGGGGGGGGGGGGCGTGGCAGAGAGTCCTCCGCAGTCCAACCTTCCCTGATGCATCTGCCTCCACCTGACTTCAGCTCCGGCCCCCCTTCCTTTTCTCCTTCCCTAATTGTTCTTCCATCTGCCTCTCGCCCCCTTCATTCTTCCTCCCTCTCCCTGTTCTTCACCTCTGCCTCTCGCCCTCTCCTCAGCCACCATGCCCGCCTCCCGGTTCTTCTAAAGTTTTACTATCCCTACCCCCTCCTCCCTCTCTCCTCTCCCCACTCTGGTCCGTCTCCCCCTCTCACTGCTCTGTTTGCTCGTCCCACGCTCCCCGGTCTTCACCTCCCACCACCCCCACCTTCTCTCTCACGCCTCCCTCCCATGTTTTGAGTTTGCTGCTTTCCAGGTTAGGCGTGCTTTTTAGTCCTCTCTGTGCCCCTCCTTTCATCCCCCCCACCTCCCCTCTGGCTCAAGCCGGTGGGCAGGTGGGGGGGGAGGGGGCTGGCGGAGGAGGCCCTCCGCCAGCCCTCCCCATTCCCTGTGCACCTGCCTCCCCATCTGACTTCTGGCTCCGCCCCCTTCTTTTTTCCTCCCTCCCCCAATTCGTCTCCTCTGCCTCTCCCCCCCTTCATTCTTCCTCCCACTCCCTGTTCTTCTCCTCTGCCTCTCGCCCTCTCCTCAGCCACCACGCCCGCCTCCCGTTTCTTCCACTCTTCCTATCCCTACCCCCTCCTCCCTCTCTCCTCTCCCCAATCTGGTCCGTCTCCCCCTCTCTCTGCTCTGTTTGCTCGTCCCACGCTCCCCGGTCTTCACCTCCCACAACCCCCCCACGCTCCTTCCCACTCTCCCACGCCTCCCTGCTTTCCCTGCCCTCTTCTCTCCCCCGTGCTCCCCGCTCATCCTGCCTGTTTCTCACTCCCTTCGCTGTTCTTATTGAGCCCCCGCATCTCCCTGTCTTTCTCTCTCCCTCCCATCCCTGCCTGCCCCCTCCCCCGCATCTCCCTGTCTTTCTCTCTCCACCCATCCCTGTCTGCCCCTTTCCGCCCTGCCTGCACCACCATCCCTTCTTGTCTGCCATTCCCCCCTTCCCTCTCCCTGCCTGCCCACTCCCTGCTTGTTCCCTCTCCCTGCCCTCCTTGCGTGCCCCGCCCCCCCCCCCCCCCCCCCCCCCCCGTAGCCCCCCCCCTCCCTCCCCCTCCGCACAGGTTTTCTTTCGTCATCATTTGCTTCTACGTCTCCCTCTCCCCTCGAGTCCTTTTCAGCTTTCTTCCAGTCGTTCCCTCATCGTTCCATTGTCCCACGTGCCTCGAGTTTCCTGACTTCCATTCCCTCGTGTCCGTGTCTTTCGTCTTCCTTATCCTCAAGTACCGTTCCCCCGAGTCCAAGTTCCTTTAGTCCTGTCGGCTCTGGTGCTCTAGATGGATTGGCTTGCGTGTCCCTGTGTTTTCAGGGGCCGCCACGGCTCCGGCCGTGCCTTCGGGAGTCTCCGTTCCAACACTAGGGTCTCTTGTTTCCTCTTTGTTTCCTGTGTTGCTGTCGCTTAGGTGTCGGCATGGCTGCGTTGCTTGAGTGTAACGTTGGCCTATGAAAAAAATACTAAAGAAAAAAAAATCTGCGTGAACCCAGCGCAGTGCCGTGTCTCCGACTCCGCGACGAAGCAGAGCTCCGAAGTCCTGAAGTTGGGCTCCAGGCACGCCTGCAGCGATTTTTTTTCGCAACGAGCACTCCCGCGCGAATGCAGCGGCGTACCTTGGTTTCTGCGCCCGCCGTCACCAGCCGCGCACCATCTGAAAATTGTGAAAGACTTCATCACTAAGCAGAGCTGCCCCAAAATCCTGAAGACCGGCTCCAGAAAGGCCTGCCACGATATATTTATGCAAGGCGCTCATCTGCGTGAACCCAGCGCAGTGCCGTGTCTTTTGTTCATGTAGGCACAGGCGGCGAGCCCTCACCAAACAACTGAAAGACTCGTTGACGAAGCAGAGCTGCTCCGTTTTTTTCCTTGCGCGAACCCAGCCCAGTGCCACGATTTTTGTCGCCGTCGGCACAGGTGGCGGACCATGTAAAAAAATGAAAGACTCCACGACGAAGCAGAGCTGCTCCGAAGTCCTGAAGTTGGGCTCTAGGCACGCCTGCAGCGAATTTTTTCGCAACGAGCACTCCCGCGCGAATGCAGCCGCGTACCTTGGTTTCTGCGCCCGCCGTCACCAGCCGCGCACCATCTGAAAATTGTGAAAGACATCATGACGAAGCAGAGCTGCTCCAAAATCCTGAAGACCGGCTCCAGAAAGGCCTGCCACGATATATTTATCAAGGCGCTCATCTGCGTGACCCAGCGCAGTGCCGTGTCTTTTGTTCATGTAGGCACAGGCGGCGAGCCCTCACCAAACAACTGAAAGACTCGTTGACGAAGCAGAGCTGCTCCGTTTTTTTTTCTTGCGCGAACCCAGCCCAGTGCCACGATTTTTGTCGCCGTCGGCACAGGTGGCGGACAAAGTAAAAAAATGAAAGACTCCACGACGAAGCAGAGTTGCTCCGAAACCTGAATTTGGGCTCCAGGCACGCCCTTCAGCGATTTTTTTCCGCAACGAGCACTCCCGCGCGTATGCAGCGGCGTACCTTGGTTTCTGCGCCCGCCGTCACCAGCCGCGCACCATCTGAAAATTGTGAAAGACTTCATCACGAAGCAGAGCTGCTCCAAAATCCTGAAGACCGGATCCAGAAAAGCCTGCCGCGATATATTTATCAAGGCGCTCATCTGCGTGAACCCAGCGCAGTGCCGTGTCTTTTGTTCATGTAGGCACAGGCGGCGAGCCCTCACCAAACAACTGAAAGACTCGTTGACGAAGCAGAGCTCCTATTTTTTTCTTGCGCGAACCCAGCCCAGTGCCACGATTTTTGTCGCCATCGGCACAGGTGGCGGACCATGTAAAAAAATGAAAGACTCCACGACGAAGCAGAGTTGCTCCGAAGTCCTGAAGTTGGGCTCCTGGCACGCCTGCAACGAATTTTTTTCGCAACGAGCACTCCCGCGCGAATGCAGCGGCGTACCTTGGTTTCTGCGCCCGCCGTCACCAGCCGCGCACCATCTGAAAATTGTGAAAGACTTCATCACGAAGCAGAGCTGCCCCAAAATCCTGAAAACCGGCTCCAGAAAGGCCTCCCACGATTTATTTATGCAAGGCGCTCATCTGCATGAACCCAGCGCAGTGCCGTGTCTTTTGTACATGTAGGCACAGACGGCGATCCCTCACCAAACAACTGAAAGACTCCATGACGAAGCAGAGCTCCTCTGATTTTTTTCTTGCGCGAACCCAGCGCAATGCCACGCTTTGTATCGCCGTCGGCACAGGTGGCAGACTATCTAAAAAATGAAAGACTCCACGACGAAGCAGAGTTGCTCCGAAGTCCTGAAGTTGGGCTCTAGGCACGCCTGCAGCGAATTTTTTTCGCAACGAGCACTCCCGCGCGAATGCAGCGGCGTACCTTGGTTTCTGCGCCCGCCGTCACCAGCCGCGCACCATCTGAAAATTGTGGAAGACTTCATCACGAAGCAGAGCTGCCCCAAAATCCTGAAAACCGGCTCCAGAAAGGCCTGCCACGATATATTTATCAAGGCGCTCATCTGCGTGAACCCAGCGCAGTGCCGTGTCTTTTGAACATGTAGGCACAGACGGCGAGCCCTCACCAAACAACTGAAAGACTCGTTGACGAAGCAGAGCTGCTCCGATTTTTTTCTTGCGCGAGCCCAGCCCAGTGCAACGATTTTTGTCGCCGTCGGCACAGGTGGCAGACTATCTAAAAAATGAAAGACTCCACGACGAAGCAGAGCTGCTCCGAAGTCCTGAAGTTGGGCTCCAGGCACGCCTGCAGTGATTTTTTTTCGCAACGAGCACTCCCGCGCGATTGCAGCGGCGTACCTTGGTTTCTGCGCCCGCCGTCACCAGCCGCGCACCATCTGAAAATTGTGAAAGACTTCATCACGAAGCAGAGCTGCTCCAAAATCCTGAAAACCGGCTCCAGAAAGGCCTCCCACGATTTATTTATGCAAGGCGCTCATCTGCGTGAACCCAGCGCAGTTCCGTGTCTTTTGTACATGTAGGCACAGACGGCGAGCCCTCACCAAACAACTGAAAGACTCGTTGACGAAGCAGAGCTGCTCCGTTTTTTTTCTTGCGCAAACCCAGCCCAGTGCCACGATTTTTGTCGCCGTCGGCACAGGTGGCGAACAAAGTAAAAAAATGAAAGACTCCACGACGAAGCAGAGCTGCTCCGAAGTCCTGAACTTGGGCTCCAGGCACGCCTGCAGCGATTTTTTTTCGCAACGAGCACTCCCGCGCGAATGCAACGGCGTACCTTGGTTTCTGGGCCCGCCGTCACCAGCCGCGCACCATCTGAAAATTGTGAAAGACTTCATCACGAAGCAGAGCTGCTCCAAAATGCTGAAAACCGGCTCCAGAAAGGCTTCCCACGATTTATTTATGCAAGGCGCTCATCTGCGTGAACCCAGCGCAGTGCCGTGTCTTTTGTACATGTAGGCACAGACGGCGAGCCCTCACCAAACAACTGAAAGACTCGTTGACGAAGCAGAGCTGCTCCGTTTTTTTTCTTGCGCGAACCCAGCCCAGTGCCACGATTTTTGTCGCCGTCGGCACAGGTGGCGGACCATGTAAAAAAATGAAAGACTCCACGACGAAGCAGAGTTGCTCCGAAGTCCTGGAGTTGGGCTCCAGGCACGCCGGCAGCGATTTTTTTTCGCAACGAGCACTCCCGCGCGAATGCAGCGGCGTACCTTGGTTTCTGCGCCCGCCGTCACCAGCCGCGCACCATCTGAACATTGTGAAAGACTTCATCACGAAGCAGAGCTGCTCCAAAATCCTGAAGACCGGCTCCAGAAAGGCCTGCCACGATATATTTATCAAGGCGCTCATCTGCGTGAACCCAGCGCAGTGCCGTGCCTTTTGTTCATGTAGGCACAGGCGGCGAGCCCTCACCAAACAACTGAAAGACTCGTTGACGAAGCAGAGCTGCTCCGTTTTTTTCTTGCGCGAACCCAGCCCAGTGCCACGATTTTTGTCGCCGTCGACAAAGGTGGCGGACCATGTAAAAAAATGAAAGACTCCACGACGAAGCAGAGCTGCTCCGAAGTCCTGAAGTTGGGCTCCAGGCACGCCTGCAGCGAATTTTTTTCGCAACGAGCACTCCCGCGCGAATGCAGCGGCGTACCTTGGTTTCTGCGCCCGCCGTCACCAGCCGCGCACGATCTGAAAATTGTGAAAGACTTCATCACGAAGCAGAGCCTGCTCGCAAAAATCCTGAAAGAACCGCTCAAGAAAAGGCCTGCCACTATATATAAGGCGCTCATCTGCGTGAACCCAGCGCAGTGCCGTGTCTTTTGTTAATGTAGGCACAGGCGGCGAGCCCTCACCAAACAACTGAAAGACTCGTTGACGAAGCAGAGCTCCTATTTTTTTCTTGCGCGAACCCAGCCCAGTGCCACGATTTTTGTCGCCGTCGGCACAGGTGGCGGACAAAGTAAAAAAATGAAAGACTCCACGACGAAGCAGAGTTGCTCCGAAGTCCTGAAGTTGGGCTCCAGGCACGCCTGCAGTGATTTTTTTTCGCAACGAGCACTCCCGCGCGATTGCAGCGGCGTACCTTGGTTTCTGCGCCCGCCGTCACCAGCCGCGCACCATCTGAAAATTGTGAAAGACTTCATCACGAAGCAGAGCTGCTCCAAAATCCTGAAGACCGGCTCCAGAAAGGCCTGCCACGATTTATTTATGCAAGGCGCTCATCTGCGTGAACCCAGCGCAGTGCCGTGTCTTTTGTTCATGTAGGCACAGGCGGCGAGCCCTTACCAAACAACTGAAAGACTCCATGTCGAAGCAGAGCTGCTCCGATTTTTTTTTGCGCGAACCCAGCGCAGTGCCACGATTTTTGTTGCCGTCGGCACAGGTGGCAGACTATGTAAAAAATGAAAGACTCCACGACGAAGCAGAGTTGCTCCGAAGTCCTGAAGTTGGGCTCCAGGCACGCCTGCAGCGATTTTTTTCCGCAACGAGCACTCCCGCGCGAATGCTGCGGCGTACCTTGGTTTCTGCGCCCGCCGTCACCAGCCGCGCACCATCTGAAAATTGTGAAAGACTTCATCACGAAGCAGAGCTGCCCCAAAATCCTGAAAACCGGCTCCAGAAAGGCCTCCCACGATTTATTTATGCAAGGCGCTCATCTGCATGAACCCAGCGCAGTGCCGTGTCTTTTGTACATGTAGGCACAGACGGCGAGCCCTCACCAAACAACTGAAAGACTCCATGACGAAGCAGAGCTCCTCTGATTTTTTTCTTGCGCGAACCCAGCGCAATGCCACGCTTTGTATCGCCGTTGGCACAGGTGGCAGACTATCTAAAAAATGAAAGACTCCACGACGAAGCAGAGCTGCTCCGAAGTCCTGAAGTTGGGCTCCAGGCACGCCTGCAGCGATTTTTTTTCGCAACGAGCACTCCCGCACGAATGCAGCGCCGTACCTTGGTTTCTGCGCCCGCTGTCACCAGCCGCGCACCATTAGAAAATTGTGAAAGACTTCATCACGAAGCAGAGCTGCTCCAAAATCCTAAAGACCGGCTCCAGAAAGGCCTGCCACGATATATTTATGCAAGGCGCTCATCTGCGTGAACCCAGCGCAGTGCCGTGTCTTTTGTTCATGTAGGCACAGGCGGCGAGCCCTCACCAAACAACTGAAAGACTCGTTGACGAAGCAGAGCTGCTCCGTTTTTTTTTTGCGCGAACCCAGCCCAGTGC
>VFSX01000887.1:0-24138 GCA_016618255.1 Chlamydomonas sp. UWO 241
GTGGGTATTCTCCCCCGCCCTGCTGCGCCGGCTCCCGCGGCGGCAGCACGCCGCCCGCGAGCACCTGCTTGTCATCAACCCACAGGCAACCCCTGGCAGAGCGCACCTTCCTCCCCTCCTGCATCGCCTGCCGAACAGCGCCTTCAGCGGCAGCCACGCCTGCTGCTGCGCAGGCGTCCGCTCCACGCTGATGCTGCCCCCCGCCGCGGACACCGCCGCGAGGCGGCCTTGCACCAGCGCGCCAGCAGGGGGTCGCCCACCGACAAACGCGCCTTGGTGCCTCCTGGCTGCTGGTCCCCCCTGCCCTCGGCCCGCAGCACCCACGCGTCCTCAAACACCAGCGGCCCCGCGGCAAGGTGGTGGGCTTCCCAGCAGCTCCGGCCATGAGCCACGTGTGCAGCCTTGTTCCGCGAGCTCGAGTGGTCTGTGGTCAACCCGTTGAGGGATGATGACCTTGAACAATGCGGTTGCAGCGAGTTCTCTCGCCGTGCTGCGATGATGGCGGCCTCGCAGCGTTCCCAGTTGGGGCCCATGCCGGCCGCCTGCCTGATCCCGTCGCAGAGCAAGCCGTGTCCCTCTGCGGGCTGCCGGCGTGTGCTCCCGAGCTCGTCCTTGCTTGCCCTGCTGCGCCAGGTCGCGGCTGTACTGTGCACCTGCCGCGCCTTGTGTCCTCTCGCACGAGGGCTCGTGGCCGCGCCGTGCGCATCCTCCATGGCCGTGATCCTAGCCCCAGCCCTGAATCACCTCTGCATTCATGCGCCGTACCCGCTGCCGACCCGCCAAGCGCCGTCTCGAGCCCAGACAGGCGTGTCTACGTGCTCATGGTTTGCGCCTGGCGTCCGCCCGCACATCCCTTGGCGGCATGGCCCCTCGTGCATGGCCGATGCTGCCGTTGCAGGGCACTCATAGCCCTCCTTAAGCTTGCAAGCCCTCGTCATAGCCGCTGGGTGGCGCGAGCGGCTCGTCCTGATACAGACCAGAAGCGAGTGAGGGGTGATGCCGGCATGCGCTTGTCCGCTGCCCCTCTCCATCCGCGTCCCTCACTCACCGATGGCTGAGCCGCCGCCGGCCCCGCTGCGCGATCCGGCACTGGACGTGCCGGGGGCTGCGTGCTGGGGGGTCGCGGCGCTCCCCGTGGGGTGGGGGAGCGCCGTGATGGCGGCCCTCGTCGCTGTGTCCTCCGCCCTCGCTGCCTCTCCGCTGCCCGTTCGCTGCCCACCCGCTGTCCGCTCGTCGCCCGCTGTGCTAGTGGACCCGAGGGCTGTGATCATCGCGGTGTTCGATTTTAAAGTCCTGCCGCCCCGCGCCCCCGGCGGCGAGTGCGTCCTTCCCGTGATTAAGGAGACGTCGCCTATGTTTGCCATGCTCTGTGACTCCACCGTATGCTGTTGTTACATAGGTACATACATAGGTAATTTGAAAGCTGTTGACGCGCTCTGTCTGGCGGGCTTGTCAGATTAACAATCCACTGGATGGGTTGAGCTGTGTGCAAGGTCAAAGTTCAACCGGAATACTTGTTTCCTTGTTCCTTGGTCCCCGTGTTGCTGTAGCCCAGGCGTCGGCATAAGGTGTTGCTTTGATGTAATACCTTTTAAAAAAAAAACAAAAAAAAAAACAGCCGCGCACCATCTGAACATTGTGAAAGACTTCATCACGAAGCAGAGCTGCTCCAAAATCCTGTAGACCGGCTCCAGAAAGGCCTGCCACGATTTATTTATGCAAGGCGCTCACCTGCGTGAACCCAGCGCAGTGCCGTTTTTTTTTTGCTCTCATAAGGTGTTGCTTTGATGTAATACCTTTAAAAAAAAAAAACGGCACTGCGCTGGGTTCACGCAGGTGAGCGCCTTGCATAAATAAATCGTGGCAGGCCTTTCTGGAGCCGGTCTTCAGGATTTTGGAGCAGCTCTGCTTCGTGATGAAGTCTTTGACAATCTTTTGGTGGTGCTCGGCCGGTGCCGACGGGCGCAGAAACCAAGGCACCGCGCTTCAATCTGACAAAAAAAGGAAGTCCGCCTTGCGTAAAGGTAATCGCCGCGGGTGTGCCTGGAGCTGGGCTTCAGGAATTCGGAGGAGCTCTGCTTTTTCATGGAGTCTCTTGAATTTTTTAGATTGTCCACCGTCTATGCCCACGGGCAAAAAACGGGTACACAAATCATGGCACTTCATAAAATAAAAATAAATCGCTGGGTTCACGAAGGACCCGCAAGGCACCACGCTGCATACGCGAGGGATTTCACCTTACGTTAAATAATCGCTGACGGCGTGCCTCTCCACTCTCCACTCTCCACTCTCCACTCTCCACTCTCCACTCTCCACTCTCCACTCTCCACTCTCCACTCTCCACTCTCCACTCCCACTCTCCACTCTCCACTCTCCACTCTCCACTCTCCACTCTCCACTCTCCACTCTCCACTCTCCACTCTCTACTCCACTCTCCACTCTCCACTCTCCACTCTCCACTCTCTACTCTCCACTCTCCACTCTCCACTCTCCACTCTCCACACTCCACTCTCCACTCTCCACTCTCCACTCTCCACTCTCCACTCTCCACTCTCCACTCTCCGGGTGGAGTGGCGCGCCCGTGAAGAAAGAGCTGCGCGCGTGGACAAGCCTCCGTGTCACGGTTATCGGCGCCATCTGGCGTGTGCGCTGTGACCGCCAGGCGAGTGGGCTGTTGTGGGGAACAGCCTTGCCCTTCGCGCCGTCCGCCTGGCCCTCGACTCTGTCACCACCGCCGCCGCTCCTTTGCGCGGTGCTTGCTGCGCCCGGTGCCACTTCAGGCGACACGACGTACACCCTCGACGTCCGCGTGGGCGTCGTGGGGCAGGTCCCGCTGCCGGCGTGAAAGGTTTCCTGCTGTACGTACGCCATAGCTTGCCTGACCTCCTCGTGTCTGCTTACTTTGGTGCCCCAGAGACCACCACTGTTCCGTCAGGCAGCCCCTCACTCCCCCTGCTGTCCTCCCCTCCCCCCGCTGCTTTTTTCTCTTCCCCTTCTCCCCCTTTTTCTGTGGTAGAGAGTCCGGCCACTCGGCCGTGTCTCATGTTCTGCCGCGTTGCTGCCTTTTTTTCCTTTTTGGTTTCTTCTGCTTTGCCTCCTATTCCCCCCACCTGCCCTCTGGCTCGAGCCTGAAGGCGGGTGGGGGGGGAGGGTGAGGACTAGTGGAGGCATGGCGCTCCTCCGCCAGCCCTCTCCCTGTCCCCCCTTCAAAAGAAAAAAAGAAAAAAAACTCTCCCGCTTTGGCATCAGGTTAGACACCGGATTGAGTTTGCTGCTTTCCAGGTTAGGCGTGCTTTTTAGTCCTCTCTGTGCCCCTCCTTTCATCCCCCCCACCTGCCCTCTGGCTCAAGCCGGTGGGCAGGTGGGGGGGGGGCTGGCGGAGGAGTCCCTCCGCCAGTCCTCCCCATTCCATGTGCACCTGCCTCCCCATCGGGGGGGGATGGTTCCACCTTTGGGCTAGTGGTTAACGATGTTATCTGCAATCTTGAAGGCTCCATGTTCGATTCCTGGGTCCCTCACCGGTTTCTGGTTTCCGGTTTACCAAAAAATACCAATACCAGTTTCCCTGTTCTTTGGTCCCCGTGTTGCTGTAGCCTAGGCGTCGGCATAAGGTGTTGCTTTGATGTAATACCTTTAAAAAAATAAAAATAATAATAACATCGTTAACCACGAGCCCAAAGGTGGAACCATCCCCCCCCTTTCCTGGCCTTCCTGGAGCCGGTCTTCAGGATTTTGGAGCAGCTCTGCTTCGTGATGAAGTCTTTCACAATTTTCAGATGGTGCGCGGCTGGTGACGGCGGGCGCAGAAACCAAGGTACGGCGCTGCATTCGCGCGGGAGTGCACGTTGCGTAAAAAAATCGCTGCAGGCGTGCCCGGAGCCGAACTTTGGGACTTCGGAGCAGCTCTGCTTCGTCGTCGAGTCTTTCAGTTTTTTACATGGTCCGCCACATGTGCCGACGGCGACAAAAATCGTGGCACTGGGCAGGGTTCGCGCAAAAAAAAATCGGAGCAGCTCTGCTTCGTCATGGAGTCTTTCAGTTGTTTGGTAAGGGCTCGCCGCCTGTGCCTACATGAACAAAAGACACGGCACTGCGCTGGGTTCACGCAGATGAGCGCCTTGCATAAATATATCGTGGCAGGCCTTTCTGGAGCCGGTCTTCAGGATTTTGGAGCAGCTCTGCTTCGTGATGAAGTCTTTCACAATTTTCAGATGGTGCGCGGCTGGTGACGGTGGGCGCAGAAACCAAGGTACGCCGCTGCATTCGCGCGGGAGTGCTCGTTGCGAAAAAAAATCGCTGCAGGCGTGCCTGGAGCCCAACTTCAGGACTTCGGAGCTCTGCTTCGTCGCGGAGTCTTTCATTTTTTACATAGTCTGCCACCTGTGCCGACGGCAACAAAAATCGTGGCACTGCGCTGGGTTCGCGCAAAAAAAAATCGGAGCAGCTCTGCTTCGTCATGGAGTCTTTCAGTTGTTTGGTGAGGGCTCGCCGCCTGTGCCTACATGTACAAAAGACACGGCACTGCGCTGGGCTCACGCAGATGAGCGCCTTGCATAAATATATCGTGGCAGGCCTTTCTGGAGCCGGTTTTCAGGATTTTGGGGCAGCTCTGCTTCGTGATGAAGTCTTTCACAATTTCAGATGGTGCGCGGCTGGTGACGGCGGGCGCAGAAACCAAGGTACGCCGCTGCATTCGCGCGGGAGTGCTCGTTGCGAAAATGTTTGCTGCAGGCGTGCCTGGAGCCCAACTTCAGGACTTCGGAGCAGCTCTGCTTCGTCGTGGAGTCTTTCATTTTTTAGATAGTCCGCCACCTGTGCCGACGGCGACAAAAATCGTGGCACTGGGCTGGGTTCGCGCAATAAAAAAAACGGAGCAGCTCTGCTTCGTCAACGAGTCTTTCAGTTGTTTGGTAAGGGCTCGCCGCCTGTGCCTACATGTACAAAACACACGGCACTGCGCTGGGTTCACGCAGATGAGCGCCTTGCATAAATATATCGTGGCAGGCCTTTCTGGAGCCGGTCTTTAGGATTTTGGAGCAGCTCTGCTTCGTGATGAAGTCTTTCACAATTTTCAGATGGTGCGCGGCTGGTGACAGCGGGCGCAGAAACCAAGGTACGCCGCTGCATTCGCGCGGGAGTGCTCGTTGCGAAAAAAATTCGCTGCAGGCGTGCCTGGAGCCCAACTTCAGGACTTCGGAGCAGCTCTGCTTCGTCGTGGAGTCTTTCGGTTTTTTACATGGTCCGCCACCTGTGCCGACGGCGAAAAAAATCGTGGCACTGGGCTGGGTTCGCGCAAGAAAAAAAACGGAGCAGCTCTGCTTCGTCAACGAGTCTTTCAGTTGTTTGGTGAGGGCTCGCCGTCTGTGCCTACATGTACAAAAGACACGGCACTGCGCTGGGTTCACGCAGATGAGCGCCTTGCATAAATTACTCGTGGGAGGCCTTTCTGGAGCCGGTTTTCAGGATTTTGGGGCAGCTCTGCTTCGTGATGAAGTCTTTCACAATTTTCAGATGGTGCGCGGCTGGTGACGGCGGGCGCAGAAACCAAGGTACGCCGCTGCATTCGCGCGGGAGTGCTCGTTGCGAAAATGTTTGCTGCAGGCGTGCCTGGAGCCCAAGTTCAGGACTTCGGAGCAGCTCTGCTTCGTCGTGGAGTCTTTCATTTTTTAGATAGTCTGCCACCTGTGCCGACGGCGACAAAAATCGTGGCACTGGGCTGGGTTCGCGCAAAAAAAATATCGGAGCAGCTCTGCTTCGTCATGGAGTCTTTCAGTTGTTTGGTAAGGGCTCGCCGCCTATGCCTACAGGTACAAAAGACACGGCACTGCGCTGGCTTCACGCAGATGAGCGCCTTGCATAAATATATCGTGCTAGGCCTTTCTGGAGCCGGTCGTCAGGATTTTGGAGCAGCTCTGCTTCGTGATGAAGTCTTTCACAATTTTCAGATGGTGCGCGGCTGGTGACGGCGGGCGCAGAAACCAAGGGACGCCGCTGCATTCGTGCGGGAGTGCTCGTTGCGAAAATGTTTGCTGCAGGCGTGCCTGGAGCCCAACTTCAGGACTTCGGAGCAGCTCTGCTTCGTCGTGGAGTCTTTCATTTTTTAGATAGTCTGCCACCTGTGCCGACGGCGACAAAAATCGTGGCACTGGGCTGGGTTCGCGCAAGAAAAAAAACGGAGCAGCTCTGCTTCGTCAACGAGTCTTTCAGTTGTTTGGTAAGGGCTCGCCGCCTGTGCCTACATGTACAAAAGACACGGCACTGCGCTGGGTTCACGCAGATGAGCGCCTTGCATAATTATATCGTGGCAGGCCTTTCAAGAGCCGGTTTTCAGGATTTTGGGGCAGCTCTGCTTCGTGATGAAGTCTTTCACAATTTCAGATGGTGCGCGGCTGGTGACGGCGGGCGCAGAAACCAAGGTACGGCGCTGCATTCGCGCGGGAGTGCTCGTTGCGAAAATGTTTGCTGCAGGCGTGCCTGGAGCCGAACTTCAGGACTTCGGAGCAGCTCGGCTTCGTCGTGGAGTCTTTCATTTTTTTACATGGTCCGCCACCTTTGCCGACGGCGACAAAAATCGTGGCACTGGGCTGGGTTCGCGCAAAAAAAAAAACGGAGCAGCTCTGCTTCGTCAACGAGTCTTTCAGTTGTTTGGTGAGGGCTCCCCGCCTGTGCCTACATGAACAAAAGACACGGCACTGCGCTGGGTTCACGCAGATGAGCGCCTTGATAAATATATCGCGGCAGGCCTTTCTGGAGCCGGTCTTCAGGATTTTGGAGCAGCCCTGCTTCGTGATAATGTCTTTCACAATTTTCAGATGGTGCGCGGCTGGTGACGGCGGGCGCAGAAAACAAGGTACGCCGCTGCATTCGCACGGGAGTGCTCGTTGCGAAAATGTTTGCTGCAGGCGTGCCTGCAGCCCAACTTCAGGACTTCGGAGCAGCTCTGCTTCGTCGTGGAGTCTTTCATTTTTTTACATGGTCCGCCACCTTTGCCGACGGCGACAAAAATCGTGGCACTGGGCTGGGTTCGCACAAGTAAAAAACGGAGCAGCTCAGCTTCGTCAACGAGTCTTTCAGTTGTTTGGTGAGGGCTCGCCGCCTGTGCCTACATGAACAAAAGACACGGCACTGCGCTGGGTTCACGCAGATGACCGCCTTGATAAATATATCGTGGCAGGCTTTTCTGGAGCCGGTTTTCAGGATTTTGGGGCAGCTCTGCTTCGTGATGAAGTCTTTCACAATTTTCAGATGGTGCGCGGCTGGTGACGGCGGGCTCAGAAACCAAGGTACGCCGCTGCATTCGCGCGGGAGTGCTCGTTGCGAAAAAAATTCGCTGCAGGCGTGCTTGGAGCCGAACTTCAGGACTTCGGAGCAGCTCTGCTTCGTCGTGGAGTCTTTCATTTTTTAGATTGTCTGCCACCTGTGCCGACGGCGACAAAAATCTTGGCACTGCGCTGGGTTCGCGCAAGAAAAAAATCGGAGCAGCTCTGCTTCGTCATGGAGTCTTTCAGTTTTTTGGTGAGGGCTCGCCGTCTGTGCCTACATGTACAAAAGTCACGGCACTGCGCTGGGTTCACGCAGATGAGCGCCTTGCATAAATAAATCGAGGCAGGCCTTTCTGGAGGCGGTATTAAGGATTTTGGAGCAGCTTTGCTTCGTGATGAAGTCTTTCACAATTTTCAGATGGTGCGCGGCTGGTGACGGCGGGCGCAGAAACCAAGGTACGGCGGTGCATTCGCGCGGGAGTGCTCGTTATTTTTTTATTTTTTTTCGGAGGCCAACGTTACACTCAAGCAACGCAGCCATGCCGACACCTAAGCGACAGCAACACAGGAAACAAAGAGGAAACAAGAGACCCTGGTGTTGAAACGGAGACTCCCGAAGGCACGGTCGGAACCGTGGCGGCCCCTGCAAACACAGGGACACGCAAGCCAATCCATCTAGAGCACCAGAGCCGACAGGACTACAAGAACTTTGACTCGGGGGAACGGGACTTGAGGAGAAAGAAGACGAAGGACACGGACACGAGGGAATGGAAGTCAGGAAACTCGAGGCACGTGGGACGATGGAACGATGAGGGAACGACTGGAAGAAAGCTGAAAAGGATTCGAGGGGAGAGGGAGACGTAGAAGCAAGGGATGACGAAATAATACCTGTGCGGAAGGGGAGGGGGGGGGGGGCACGGGGGTTGGGGGCGGGGGGCCGGCATGCAAAGGAGGGGAGGGAGGGCAGGGAGAGGGAACAAGCAGGGAGTGGGCAGGCAGGGAGAGGGAAGGGGGGAATGGCAGACAAGAAGGGATGGTGGTGCAGGCAGGGCGGAAAGGGGCAGGCAGGGATGGGGGGGGGAGAAAGACAGGGAGATGCCGGGGAGGGGGCAGGCAGGGATGGGAGGGAGAGGTAAAGACAGGGAGATGCGGGGGGCCAATAAGAACAGTGAAGGGAATGAGAAACAGGCAGGATGAGCGGGGAGCACGGGGGAGAGAAGAGGGCAGGGAAAGCAGGGAGGCGTGGGAGGGTGGGAGGGAGCGTGCGGGGGGGTGGGAGGTGAATATCAGGGAGCATGGGACGAGCAAACAGAGCAGAGAGAGGGGGAGACGGATCAGAGCGGGGAGAGGAGATTTTTTTTTTTTTTTAGAGGGAGGAGGGGGGAGGGATAGGAAGAGTGGAAAAACCGGGAGGCGGGCGAGGTGGCTGAGAAGAGAGCGAGAGGCAGTGGAGAAGAACAGGGAGAGGGAGGAAAAAGGAAGGGGGCGGAGCCGGAAGGCAGATGGGGAGGCAGGTGCACAGGGAATGGGGAGGACTGGCGGAGGGACTCCTCCGCCAGCCCCCCCCCCCACACACACCTGCCCACCGGCTTGAGCCAGAGGGCTAAAAAGAGAGGACTAAAAAACACGCCTAACCGGGAAAGCAGCAAACTCAAAACGTGGGAGGAAGGCGTGGGAGAGAAGGTGGGGGGGTGGGAGGTGAAGACCAGGGAGCGTGGGACGAGCAAACAGACCAGTGAGAGGGGGAGACGGACCAGAGTGGGGAGAGGAGAGAGGGAGGAGGGGGTAGGGATAGTAAAAGTTGAAGAACCGGGAGGCGGGCATGGTGGCTGAGGAGAGGGCGAGAGGCAGAGGAGAAGAACAGGGAGAGGGAGGAAGAATGAAGGGGGCGAGAGGCAGAGGAGACGAATAGGGAGAGGGAGGAAAAGGGAAGGGGGCGGAGCTGGAAGGCAGATGGGGAGGCAGGTGCACAGGGAATGGGGAGGACTGGCGGAGGGACTCCTCGCCAGCCCCCCCCCCCCCCCACCTGCCCACCGGCTTGAGCCAGAGGGCAGATGGGCAGGAATGAAAGGAGGGGCACAGAGAGGACTAAAAAGCACGCCTAACTGGGAAAGCAGCAAACTCAAACCGGTGTCTAACCTGATGCCAAAAGCAAGTAACAGTAACAAGTAACACGGGGTTTCCAGCTAAGCAGGCTACTCTTCTACTAGAGATCACCCGCCGATACTCCAGCCCACTTGAGTGTACTAGAGAACCGCCAGCTCCTGGCCAATATACTACCGCTCCCGCCGGCTAGACTACCCCAAACAGCGGTCTCTGAGAGACATGTCTGGCAAGGAGCACATGATGATGATGATGGATGTTACAGTCAGGGACACCTCTAAAGGCGTATAAGACCGTGCTCGGCGCCATATGGCCCGAGCACCTTACTGAGATGGCTGGCTGTTGGTGGTAGGGAACCCCAACTCTGTAAAGAGCGTGGGCGCACCCCTCGGTCCCCTACCGCAGCGGCAGCAAACGCTTGTTGAAGTCGGCGAGCGCATGTTGGGAAACGGAAAACGCAAGGCAGGTTCGTCGCCAATTGCCAGAAGAGACATCCCCCCGTGGGGAGAAAGGCCAAGACGTGGCCCAAAAGGATATCCAGCCGGGCCGCAACCTCTAACGTGTTAAGGGGTTTTCTAACTGGGATTTCAACCAGCATTCACAGGATTCTCAACCTGTTACCCTTAAACCGGCTCTGAGCAGAAGCTGACCCCTTGTAGTTGCACCGAGCACGACATTGGACGTGTCGCAGGCCCCCCCCCTTCTGAAGGGGGGAGGCACAGAAGGACTCGGTGAGGGGCACATCCCTAAGCCTAACTACCTAGAAAGGGGCTGGAAAAGGCGATCAGTAGTGACCAACAGTGTGGGATTTGGTGATAGGTTAGAAAGCAAGCTTGCCCCACGGTTATAGCGGATAAATATGTTCCTTCTGCATACTCCGTTTTGAGGTCGTCATCTTTGAGGCAGCTTTCACGTGTGAGACCCAGCGTGGGCATTTCTCAGGTGCGCCAGCTGCGGTGCACTGCAAACGGCACAAACCACCGCAGCTCCTCGGGAACCCACGCTTGGGTCCCCGCCACTATCGTGGCTGCCTCATTGACTCCTAATTCAAAACATCGTTCGCTTCAGGTCAATTATTCCTCCCGATCTTCTACCATCTCCAGGCTTGTGTTACGTATATCAAGGCACGAGACCAGAAAGCTGGCCATGTCACGCCAAAAACAAGGGTAAAGTAGCCCCGGGCTGGGGTTCATAAACGCCCGCATCTTCGCATCCAAGCCTTTATCGTCCCCAGGGACGCTCAGGAAAAGGTGTGGAACTGTACGCGTGTCTCCGTATACGCTGGACACTCAAAAATCACGGGTGCCTCATCCTCCCGCATGCCACAAAGGCGACAGAGCCTCTGGCTGCGTGGCTCTGCCTGCGCCGTGTGGCGCCCCTTCTCTATCTGCAGTTCATGCAGCCTCATTCTAAAGCGTGCGAGTGTCGTGATCTGGGCGGCGCTGTTCAGCCCCGTCCAGAGCATTGGTGCGCCGCCACAGTCGTCCGCCATCCATCGCAAGTAAGTAAGCATCTTGAAGCGGTGTGACCATGAGTCAGGCACTGAGCGGACAACGCTGAGCTGGTTGGCGTCCTCTGGCAGCTCTGGTGTGCTGGTCTCTGAAGCCAGCCAACCCGCCGCTGCTGTCTCTAGCAGGCGGGCGATGCCCCCCGCCTCCTGGCCCCACACCAGCCTGTGCCCCACTGTGCTGAGGCACTCGCTCAGCTGTGCCACCCAGCTCTCTCGCACGCCACCCGCCGCTAGCTCCCAGCTCTCCCGCATTGCCGCCTTCAGCAGATGGCCATCCGGCCGCCGTAGCGCTTTCGCCCAGAAGCGCGCCGCCTGCCGCAGCCAGTCGGTCGACAGCGGTCGCCAGCCCACCTCCGTCGCCAGCAGCGATAGCTGTTGACCACACCTGCGAATACGGAGGGCCTCGCGCACAGATTGCAAGTGCAGGGCTTCCATGGCGCGCCACTTGCGGCGCGCCGCCTTGGAGGGGCCCCCGTCCCCTCCAGCCACCCCCCACTTGTCGGCTGCCCCCGAGAAGATTCCCTGTACCCCCATGCCCGCCCCCGCCATCAACCCTGGGCCCCAGATCTCGCACCCGTAGTTAATTACAGGTCGCACCAGTGCGTTGAACAGGTGCGCCTTTACTCCCACATTGTGGAGGCCCATGGCATCGTATCTGCGCGCTAGGGCGAAGCGTGCACGCTGGCCCGCCCCCTGCCTCTGCTCCAGCCCCGCGCCTATTGCCCGACGGCTCCCCAAAAGCATGCCCAGATATTTAAACTCATGATTCATGGGCAGGTCCATACCAGCGTACTTCAGGGTCACCCTTCCCCTGGCGCTCGTGACCGGGCAGTACTGGTCGTTAAACAACACCCCCTCAGATTTGCGGACATTGACAGTGAGAGCGTGCGTCCTGCAAAAATCGTGAAGTGCATCTAGCAAGCGCTGGAGCGCCTCCGGCGTCTCTGCCATGAGCACGAGGTCATCTGCATACAAGAGTAACCGTAGGAGCCGCCTGTTTGCTCCTGTCCCTAGGGGGACCCCGAACTCTGGCATCTGTGCGTCAAGCTCCCCTTCTAGTGAGTCGATAAACAGCCCAAACAAAAGCGGCGACATTGGGTCGCCCTGCATGACCCCCTGGCGTGTGGTGAAGCATGGTCCCACCGTGCCGTCTATGCGCACGCACATGCCAGCCCCATCGTACAGTGATGTCAGGGCTGCTAAAAACGCCCCCACCACCCCCAGGCTCTTAAGGCACTCCCACATGAGCTGCCGATGCACGCAGTCGTATGCCTTTCTAAAGTCGATGAAGGCAGTATACAGCGGTTTTCGCTCAAGGCTGCGCCTCTCAATCATGTGCTGTAGGATGAAGGCATTGTCAGGGGTCCCCGCCCCTTCCGGAACCCTGCCTGCCCGGCGGCTCTATGGCCGCCCTTCTCAGCAAGGTCGTCTAGTCTGCGGAGTAGCACCAGACTATAGAGCTTAGCACGCGCCCCACCCACCGTGATGCCCCTATAGTTGTCCCGCTCGTCCAGATTGCCTTTCTTCGGCACCTGCGTGACTGCCCCCATGTGCCATGCTTTGGGATACCCCTCGCGGAAGACCCGATTGAGTAGATGTGTGATCGGTTCAAGCAGCTCGTGTTGCGGCTCGCTCCCCTCCACATCTCCCCCACCCCCTGTGTCCCCCTCCCCAGTCCATGCCCTTTGATAAAATTCTACCGGTACGCCGTCCACGCCCGGCGCTTTGCCCGCCGCCATGCCCAGGAGGGCTGTGCTCACCTCGTCCTTGGTGAGCCAAGCGTTGAGTACTCGTGCCCGCTGCTTATTTCCTTCGGAGGCATCCGAAAACGGGTTCCCTCCCTCCTGCAGCTCCCCATGGGCATGCTCGCCCCCAACCAGGCCCTCAAAGTAGGTCGTCCACCCCTCTACATCCCTCAGCCCCCCTCCCTGGCTCCCTGGTTTAACCTTGCGCCAGAATTTCCTGGCGGCGCCATGCATGTGTTTGAGCATAGCGTCGTACTCCTGGGCCTCCCATGCCCGGCGCACGCGTCGCGTGGTCTGCCTATACGCCCTGAACGCTTCTGAGGTCAGCGTCGACTGCGCCCCGTGCGCCCTCTCGGCCTCTCGATACGCCTGCCGTGCCTCCTTGCACTCCTGGGCATACCATGTGTTGTGTGGTCGCACTGATGCGCCCCCACCCCCTGGTTTTACCAGCACCGCCCCAGCCGCCCCTGACGCGTGCAGCGCCCGCGCTGCCGGCTCAACCGCCCCTTCTAGGAGCGCCTGCTCCTCATCTACCGTGGGGGCCTCCCGCGCCCCCTTGATCTCTGCCGCCACCCCCTGCAGCTCCCGTGCGTAGGCACGCTCCCCCCTCTCAGGCCACCTAAATCTAGTTGGCGTGGTGCATGGCATGGTAGGGTGTGGCGTGGCGACCGCCTCACCGGCCGCCTCGCCCATGGTCAGCACAACTGGGCAGTGGTCAAAGGACCCCTTCCAGCCTGGCAGGGTGGGGATCGTGTGCACCCCGAGCGTGGCCCCCTCCCGCGGGGCCCCCGTCTCGCTAAACATGAGTGCCGGCGATGCAACGTGGTAGTCAACAACGCTGTGCGCATTCCTGCCTGTTGCATGGAATGTGTGTGCTCCCCCCTCATCCTCTGGCAAGCGCCCGTTCAGAATCACCATCCCGGTGTCTCGGCACAGTCTAATCATGTCCCTCCCGTGCGCGTTCTGCGGCCCGTGGTCGGTAGACGTCCGCTGTCCTACCCGCCCAGCCCGTGTGATGTCCCAAGCGGTCAGCGCGAGGGCGGGGTCACCCCCCTCGGCGTCGTGCCCCCCCCTGTCGTCCGCTTGGCCGGTGCGGGCGTTGAGGGCCCCCAAAACTAGCACCTCCCCCAGCTCCCTGTACTTGGCTATCCCTTGGGCGAGAGCCAGCATGTGGGCTTCCGCCGACAGGCTCCCGCCCTCCCGTTTCAGGTACGTGGAGGTGGGGGGGGGAGGTAGACAGCGCATGCGTACACATCCCTCCCCCCCTTGAGCCTAATCCTGAACCAAAGCATCCCCAGCGCTGGGGTGTCTTCCACCACCTTGACGTGGCTCGCGATCGTGGAGCGCACATGAAGCGCCACCCCCCCGTGTTTAGCGGTGTATGGGCGTCGGCTGCATACTAGGCACTTGAACCCCCTAATAGCCCCGGGGGCCTCGCCGGTATGCCCATTTTCAGTGAATGCGATGATGTCCGTTGTGGCCCAGAGCCAGTTACTGACGTCGGCGCTCTGGTCTATGTGATAGTGTTGCCCTTTAACGTTCCACGTCATTTCGCGTAACCCGATGCCGGGGCGTGGCCCGGCCGGCTGGGCCCGGCCCCGCCGTGCCCGGCCATCCCGGTGTGCTCCGCGTCGTGCATGGGGCCCATTGCCGCCACCGGGGGCGCCCCCAGCGCCCCCAGTGGCCCTGCCCCCCCCCGTCGCCGACCCCATGCCCTGCTGCTGTTCCATTCCAGCATGCTGCTGCCCTACGCCAATGGGGTCCCATGCCGGCGGCCCAGTCATCACCTGATGCGGCGGCCCCGCCGCCAGTGGTGTCCCCCCCCCGCCCGTCCCCGCATGCTGGCCCCCCCTAGCCTGCTGGTGCTGCCACATGCCCATGTGTTGCGGCCCCCATGTTTGTGTCCCCGCCTGCTGATGTTGCTGCTGCAGCTGCTGCTGCATCCCCATTGCCATCTGGTGCTGCGTCTGCTGCTGCGCCTGCCCCATGCCCTCATGTGCCAGTGCTTGTGCCTGTGCCAGTGCCTGTGCCTTCTGTGCCTTCTGTGCCTGTGCCTGTGCCTGTGCCTGTGCCTGTGCCTGTGCCTGTGCCTGTGCCTGTGCCTGTGCCTGTGCCTGTGCCTGTGCCTGTGCCTGTGCCTGTGCCTGTGCCTGTGCCTGTGCCTGTGCCTGTGCCTGTGCCTGTGCCTGTGCCTGTGCCTGTGCCTGTGCCTGTGCCTGTGCCTGTGCCTGTGCCTGTGCCTGTGCCTGTGCCTGTGCCTGTGCCGCCTGTGCCTGTGCTTGCGCGCCATTGCCCATGTGCTGCTGCCTTGCGTTTGTGTGCTGCGGCACGCGCAATGCCTGCAGCCCTGCAGTCTGTTGCTGCTGCTGCTGCCCCATGCCCATCTGTTGCCCCGTGCCCGTTAGCTGTTGCAGCTGCTGCTGCAGATGGTGTATCTGAAGCTGCAGTGCTGCCGTCCCTGCCCCCTCTTGCATTGCCCCTGGCTGCCACATGCCCGGACCCATGCCCCAGGGATGCCCCCCACCTGCGGTCTGTGCCGTTGGTGTTGGTGCCTGCCCCCCCTGGAACCCTGCTCCTAGCGGCGGCTGCCACATGCCCGACCCCGGCGGCTGCCACATGCCCGCCCCCGTGCCCCCAATCTGCCCCCCCGATGCCTGCTGCGCCCCGGGTGGTGGTGGTGTTAGTGCATGCCCCCCCTGGTACCCCGTTCTTGCCTGCTGCGCCACCCTCGGCAGCTGCAACCTGCCCGGATCCGTGACCACCGCCTGGCCCCCCCCTGCCTGCTGCGCCCCTGTTGGTGGCAGTGTCAGTGCCTGTCCCCCGTGGTGCCCCGGCCCGGCCGGCCGCGGCAGCGCCGCTCCCGGCAGCTGCCCCATGTCCGGCCCCGTGTCCACTGGCTGTCCCCCCCGGCATGCTGCGCCCCTGGTGGTGGTGGTGGTGGGTATTCTCCCCCGCCCTGCTGCGCCGGCTCCCGCGGCGGCAGCACCCCGCCCGCGAGCACCTGCTTGTCATCAACCACAGGCAACCCCTGGCAGAGCGCACCTTCCTCCCCTCCTGCATCGCCTGCGCGAACAGCGCCTTCAGCGGCAGCCACGCCTGCTGCTGCGCAGGCGTCCGCTCCACGCTGATGCTGACCCCCGCCGCGGACACCGCCGCGAGGCGGCTGTGCACCCAGCGCGCCAGCAGGGGGCTCGCCACCACAAACGCCGCCTTGGTGCCCTCCTGTCTGCTGGTCTCCCCTCCCTTCGGCCGCAGCACCCACGCGTCCTCAAACACCAGCGGCCCCGCGGCAGGTGGTGGCTTCCCCAGCAGCTCCGGCCGGATGAGCCACGTGTGCAGCTTGTCCGCGAGCTCGAGTGGTCTGTCGGTCACCCGTTGAGGGATGATGACCTTGAACATGCGGTTGCAGCAAGTCTCTCGCCGCTCTGCGATGATGGCGGCTCGCATGTTCCCAGTTGGGCCCATGCCGGCCGCCTGCCTGATCTCGTCCCGCAGAGCAGCCGTGTCCCTCTGCTGGGCTGCGGCGTGTGCACCGAGCTCGTCCTTGCTTGCCCTGCTGGCCAGGTCGCGGCTGTACTGCACCTGCCGCGCCTTGGTGTCCTCTCGCACGAGGGCCTCGTGGCCCGCCGTGCGCTCCTCCATGGCCGCGAGTCCTAGCCCCAGCCTGATCACCTCTGCATTCATGCGCCCGTACCCGCTGCCGAGCCCGCCAAGCGCCGTCTCGAGCCCAGACAGGCGTGTCTCCGTGGCTGCATGGTTGCGCCTGGCGTCCGCCCGCATGGCATCCGCTTGGCGCATGGCCACCTCGTGCATGGCCGCATGCTGCCGTGCAAGGGCACTCATGCCCTCCCCGCCTTGCATGCCCTCGTCATAGCCGCTGGGTGGCGCGAGCGGCTCGTCCTGATACAGGACCAGAGCGAGTGAGGGGGTGATGCCGGCAGCCCCTGTCGCTGCCCCCTCTCCATCCGCGTCCCCCTCCTCGCCGATGCCTGACGCCGCCGCCGGCCCCGCTGGCGCGATCCCGGCACTGGACGTGCCGGGGGCTGCGCGCTGGGGGGTCGCGGCGCTCCCCGTGGGGTGGGGGAGCGCCGTGATGGCGGCCCTCGTCGCTGTGTCCTCCGCCCTCGCTGCCTCTCCGCTGCCCGTTCGCTGCCCACCCGCTGTCCGCTCGTCGCCCGCTGTGCTAGTGGACCCGAGGGCTGTGATCATCGCGGTGTTCGATCTTAAAGTCCTGCCGCCCCGCGCCCCCGGCGGCGAGTGCGTCCTTCCCGTGATTAAGGAGACGTCGCCTATGTTTGCCATGCTCTGTAGATGATAGGGAGGCGCTGCAGGCTCAGATCGAGTCGCAGCATGCTCAGATGGTCAAGGTGCAGGCGCAGATGGCTGGGATGCAGGCATCAGCGCAGCAGCAGGCGGCCTCTGCAGCGCATGCGATGAAGGAGCTGCAGGCCTCGGCAAAGAAGCAAGCAAATGCATCCGCAGAGGCGATGGCGGCGTTGCACGCTCAGATAGACACATAGAAAAGGACCTTCCTCAGGGTCACAATAGTGGCCTTGTGACAAAAATCGTGGCACTGGGCTGGGTTCGCGCAAGAAAAAATCGGATCAGCTCTGCTTCGTCATGGAGTCTTTCAGTTGTTTGGTAAGGGCTCGCCGCCTGTGCCTACATGTACAAAAGACACGGCACTGCGCTGGGTTCACGCAGATGAGCGCCTTGCATAAATAAATCGTGGGAGGCCTTTCTGGAGCCGGTTTCAGGATTTTGGAGAAGCTCTGCTTCGTGATGAAGTCTTTCACAATTTTCAGATGGTGCGCGGCTGGTGACGGCAAGCGCAGATACCGGGGTACGGCGCTGCATTCGCGCGGGAGTGCTCGTTGCGAAAAAAATTCGCTGCAGGCGTGCTTGGAGCCCAACTTCAGGACTTCGGAGCAGCTCTGCTTCGTCGTGGAGTCTTTCATTTTTTTACATGGTCCGCCACCCGTGCCGACGGCGACAAAAATCGTGGCACTGGGCTGGGTTCGCGCAAGAAAAAAAACGGAGCAGCTCTGCTTCGTCAACGAGTCTTTCAGTTGTTTGGTAAGGGCTCGCAGCCTGTGCCTACATGTACAAAAGACACGGCACTGCGCTGGGTTCACGCAGATGAGCGCCTTGCATAAATAAATCGTGGGAGGCCTTTCTGGAGCCGGTTTTCAGGATTTTGGAGCAGCTCTGCTTCGTGATGAAGTCTTTCACAATTTTCAGATGGTGCGCGGCTGGTGACGGCGGGCGCAGAAACCGGGGTACGGCGCTGCATTCGCGCGGGAGTGCTCGTTGCGAAAAAAATTGCTGCAGGCGTGCCTGGAGCCCAACTTCAGGACTTCGGAGCAGCTCTGCTTCGTCGTGGCGTCTTTCAGTTTTTTACATGGTCCGCCACCTGTGCCGACGGCGACAAAAATCGTGGCACTGGGCTGGGTTCGCGCAAGAAAAAAAACGGAGCAGCTCTGCTTCGTCAACGAGTCTTTCAGTTGTTTGGTAAGGGCTCGCAGCCTGTGCATACATGTACAAAAGACACGGCACTGCGCTGGGTTCACGCAGATGAGCGCCTTGCATAATTATATCGTGGCAGGCCTTTCAAGAGCCGGTTTTCAGGATTTTTAAGCAGCTCTGCTTCGTGATGAAGTCTTTCACAATTTTCAGATGGTGCGCGGCTGGTGACGGCGGGCGCAGAAACCAAGGTACGGCGCTGCATTCGCGCGGGAGTGCTCGTTGCGAAAATGTTTGCTGCAGGCGTGCCTGGAGCCGAACTTCAGGACTTCGGAGCAGCTCGGCTTCGTCGTGGAGTCTTTCATTTTTTTACATGGTCCGCCACCTTTGCCGACGGCGACAAAAATCGTGGCACTGGGCTGGGTTCGCGCAAGAAAAAAAACGGAGCAGCTCTGCTTCGTCAACGAGTCTTTCAGTTGTTTGGTGAGGGCTCGCCGCCTGTGCCTACATGTACAAAAGACACGGCACTGCGCTGGGTTCACGCAGATGAGCGCCTTGCATAAATAAATCGTGGGAGGCCTTTCTGGAGCCGGTTTTCAGGATTTTGGGGCAGCTCTGCTTCGTGATGAAGTCTTTCACAATTTTCAGATGGTGCGCGGCTGGTGACGGCGGGCGCAGAAACCAAGGTACGGCGCTGCATTCGCGCGGGAGTGCTCGTTGCGAATAAAATGCCGCTGCAGGCGTGCCTGGAGCCCAACTTCTGGACCTCGGAGCAGCTCTGCTTCGTCGTGGAGTCTTTCAGTTTTTTACATGGTCGGCCACCTGTGCCGACGGCGACAAAAATCGTGGCACTGGGCTGGGTTCGCGCAAGAAAAAAAACGGAGCAGCTCTGCTTCGTCAACGAGTCTTTCAGTTGTTTGGTGAGGGCTCGCCGCCTATGCCTACATGTATAAAAGACCCGGCACTGCGCTGGGTTCACGCAGATGAGCGCCTTGCATAAATAAATCGTGGGAGGCCTTTCTGGAGCCGGTTTTCAGGATTTTGGAGCAGCTCTGCTTCGTGATGAAGTCTTTCACAATTTTCAGATGGTGCGCGGCTGGTGACGGCAAGCGAAGATACCGGGGTACGGCGCTGCATTCGCGCGGGAGTGCTCGTTGCGAAAAAAATTGTTGCAGGCGTGCCTGGAGCCCAACTTCAGGACTTCGGAGCAGCTCTGCTTCGTCGCGGAGTCTTTCAGTTTTTTACATGGTCCGCCACCTTTGCCGACGGCGACAAAAATCGTGGCACTGGGCTGGGTTCGTGCAAGAAAAAAAACGGAGCAGCTCTGCTTCGTCAACGAGTCTTTCAGTTGTTTGGTGAGGGCTCGCCGCCTGTGCCTACATGAACAAAAGACACGGCACTGCGCTGGGTTCACGCAGATGAGCGCCTTGATAAATATATCGTGGCAGGCCTTTCTGGAGCCGGTCTTCAGGATTTTGGAGCAGCTCTGCTTCGTGATGAAGTCTTTCACAATTTTCAGATGGTGCGCGGCTGGTGACGGCGGGCGCAGAAACCAAGGTACGCCGCTGCATTCGCGCGGGAGTGCTCGTTGCGAAAAAAATCGCTGCAGGCGTGCCTGGAGCCCAACTTCAGGACTTCGGAGCAGCTCTGCTTCGTCGTGGAGTCTTTCAGTTTTTTACATGGTCCGCCACCTGTGCCGACGGCGACAAAAATCGTGGCACTGGGCTGGGTTCGCGCAAGAAAAAAAACGGAGCAGCTCTGCTTCGTCAACGAGTCTTTCAGTTGTTTGGTGAGGGCTCGCCGCCTGTGCCTACATGTACAAAAGACACGGCACTGCGCTGGGTTCACGCAGATGAGCGCCTTGCATAAATATATCGTGGGAGGCCTTTCTGGAGCCGGTTTCAGCATTTTGGAGCAGCTCTGCTTCGTGATGAAGTCTTTCACAATTTTCAGATGGTGCGCGGCTGGTGACGGCAAGCGAAGATACCGGGGTACGGCGCTGCATTCGCGCGGGAGTGCTCGTTGCGAAAAAAATTGTTGCAGGCGTGCCTGGAGCCCAACTTCAGGACTTCGGAGCAGCTCTGCTTCGTCGCGGAGTCTTTCAGTTTTTTACATGGTCCGCCACCTTTGCCGACGGCGACAAAAATCGTGGCACTGGGCTGGGTTCGCGCAAGAAAAAAAATAGGAGCTCTGCTTCGTCAACGAGTCTTTCAGTTGTTTGGTGAGGGCTCGCCGCCTGTGCCTACATGTACAAAAGACACGGCACTGCGCTGGGTTCACGCAGATGAGCGCCTTGCATAAATATATCGTTGCAGGCCTTTCTGGAGCCGGTCTTCAGGATTTTGGAGCAGCTCTGCTTCGTTATGATGTCTTTCACAATTTTCAGATGGTGCGCGGCTGGTGACGGCGGGCGCAGAAACCAAGGTACGCGGCTGCATTCGCGCGGGAGTGCTCGTTGCGAAAAAATTCGCTGCAGGCGTGCCTAGAGCCCAACTTCAGGACTTCGGAGCAGCTCTGCTTCGTCGTGGAGTCTTTCAGTTTTTTACTTTGTCCGCCACCTGTGCCGACGGCGACAAAAATCGTGGCACTGGGCTGGGTTCGCGCAAAAAAAAAAACGGAGCAGCTCTGCTTCGTCAACGAGTCTTTCAGTTGTTTGGTGAGGGCTCGCCGCCTGTGCCTACATGTACAAAAGACACGGCACTGCGCTGGGTTCACGCAGATGAGCACCTTGCATAAATAAATCGTGGGAAGCCTTTCTGGAGCCGGTTTTCAGGATTTTGGAGCAGCTCTGCTTCGTGATGAAGTCTTTCACAATTTTCAGATGGTGCGCGGCTGGTGACGGCGGGCGCAGAAACCAAGGTACGCCGCAGCATTCGCGCGGGAGTGCTCGTTGCGGAAAAAAATCGCTGCAGGCGTGCCTGGAGCCCAACTTCAGGACTTCGGAGCAACTCTGCTTCGTCGTGGAGTCTTTCAGTTTTTTACTTTGTCCGCCACCTGTGCCGACAGCGACAAAAATCGTGGCACTGGGCTGGGTTCGCGCAAGAAAAAAAACGGAGCAGCTCTGCTTCGTCAACGAGTCTTTCAGTTGTTTGGTGAGGGCTCGCCGTCTGTGCCTTCATGTACAAAAGACACGGCACTGCGCTGGGTTCACGCAGATGAGCGCCTTGATAAATATATCGCGGCAGGCCTTTCTGGAGCCGGTCTTCAGGATTTTGGAGCAGCTCTGCTTCGTCATGATGTCTTTCACAATTTTCAGATGGTGCGCGGCTGGTGACGGCGGGCGCAGAAACCAAGGTACGCCGCTGCATTCGCGCGGGAGTGCTTGTTGCGAAAAATATCGCTGCAGGCGTGCCTGGAGCCCAACGTCAGGACTTCGGAGCAACTCTGCTTCGTCGTGGAGTCTTTCATTTTTTTACATGGTCCGCCACCTGTGCCGACGGCGACAAAAATCGTGGCACTAGGCTGGGTTCGCGCAAGAAAAAAATAGGAGCTCTGCTTCGTCAACGAGTCTTTCAGTTGTTTGGTGAGGGCTCGCCGCCTGTGCCTACATGTACAAAAGACACGGCACTGCGCTGGGTTCACGCAGATGAGCGCCTTGCATAAATATATCGTGGCAGGCCTGGAGCCGGTCTTCAGGATTTTGGAGCAGCTCTGCTTCGTGATGATGTCTTTCGTAATTTTCAGATGGTGCGCGGCTGGTGACGGCGGGCGCAGAAAACCGAAGGTACGCCGGCTGCATCGCAACGGGAGTTGGCTCGTTGCGAAAATGTTTGCTGCAGGCGTGCCTGGGCCCAACTTCAGGACTTCGGAGCAGCTCTGCTTCGTCGTGGAGTCTTTCATTTTTTTTACATGGTCCGCCACCTTTGCCGACGGCGACAAAAATCGTGGCACTGGGCTGGGTTCGCGCAAGAAAAAAAATGGAGCAGCTCTGCTTCGTCAACGAGTCTTTCAGTTGTTTGGTGAGGGCTCCCCGCCTGTGCCTACATGAACAAAAGACACGGCACTGCGCTGGGTCCACGCAGATGAGCGCCTTGATAAATATATCGTGGCAGGCCTTTCTGGAGCCAGTCTTCAGCATTTTGGAGCAGCTCTGCTTCGTGATGATGTCTTTCACAATTTTCAGATGGTGCGCGGCTGGTGACGGCGGGCGCAGAAACCAAGGTACGCCGCTGCATTCGCGCGGGAGTGCTCGTTGCGAAAATGTTTGCTGCAGGCGTGCCTGGAGCCCAACTTCAGGACTTCGGTGCAGCTCTGCTTCGTCGGGGAGTCTTTCATTTTTTTACATGGTCCGCCACCTGTGCCGACGGCGACAAAAATCGTGGCACTGGGCTGGGTTCGCGCAAGAAAAAAACGGAGCAGCTCTGCTTCGTCAACGAGTCTTTCAGTTGTTTGGTGAGGGCTCGCCGTCTGTGCCTACATGTACAAAAGACACGGCACTGCGCTGGGTTCATGCAGATGAGCGCCTTGCATAAATAAATCGTGGGAGGCCTTTCTGGAGCCGGTTTTCAGGTTTTTGGGGCAGCTCTGCTTCGTGATGAAGTCTTTCACAATTTTCAGATGGTGCGCGGCTGGTGACGGCGGGCGCAGAAACCAAGGTACGCCGCTGCATTCGCGCGGGAGTGCTCGTTGCGAAAAAAAATCGCTGCAGGCGTGCCTGGAGCCCAACTTCAGGACTTCGGAGCAGCTCTGCTTCGTCGTGGAGTCTTTCATTTTTTACATGGTCCGCCACCTGTGCCGACGGCGACAAAAATCGTGGCACTGGGCTGGGTTCGCGCAAGAAAAAAAACGGAGCAGCTCTGCTTCGTCAACGAGTCTTTCAGTTGTTTGGTGAGGGCTCGCCGTCTGTGCCTACATGTTCAAAAGACACGGCACTGCGCTGGGTTCACGCAGATGAGCGCCTTGATAAATATATCGTGGCAGGCTTTTCTGGAGCCGGTTTTCAGGATTTTGGGGCAGCTCTGCTTCGTGATGAAGTCTTTCACAATTTTCAGATGGTGCGCGGCTGGTGACGGCGGGCGCAGAAACCAAGGTACGCCGCTGCATTCGCGCGGGAGTGCTCGTTGCGAAAAAAATTCGCTGCAGGCGTGCCTGGAGCCCAACTTCAGGACTTCGGAGCAGCTCTGCTTCGTCGTGGAGTCTTTCATTTTTTTTACATGGTCCGCCACCTTTGCCGACGGCGACAAAAATCGTGGCACTGGGCTGGGTTCGCGCAAGAAAAAAAACGGAGCAGCTCTGCTTCGTCAACGAGTCTTTTCAGTTGTTTGGTGAGGGCTCGCCGCCTGTGCCTACATGAACAAAAGACACGGCACTGCGCTGGGTTCACGCAGATGAGCGCCTTGCATAAATATATCGTGGCAGGCCTTTCTGGAGCCGGTCTTCAGGATTTTGGAGCAGCTCTGCTTCGTGATGAAGTCTTTCACAATTTTCAGATGGTGCGCGGCTGGTGACGGCGGGCGCAGAAACCAAGGAACGCCGCTGCATTCGCGCGGGAGTGCTCGTTGCGAAAAAAAATCGCTGCAGGCGTGCCTGGAGCCCAACTTCAGGACTTCGGAGCTCTGCTTCGTCGCGGAGTCGGAGACACGGCACTGCGCTGGGTTCACGCAGATTTTTTTTTCTTTAGTATTTTTTTCATAGGCCAACGTTACACTCAAGCAACGCAGCCATGCCGACACCTAAGCGACAGCAACACAGGAAACAAAGAGGAAACAAGAGACCTGGTGTGGACGGGAGGGACTCCGAAGGCACGGCGGAGCCGTGCGGACCCTGAAAACACAGGGACACGAAAGCCAATCCATCGAGAGCACCAGAGCCGACAGGACTTAAAGGAACTTGGACTCGGGGAAACGGGACTTGAGGATAAGGAAGACGAAGGACACGGACACGAGGGAATGGAAGTCAGGAAACTCGAGGCACGTGGGACAATGGAACGATGAGGAAACGACTGGAAGAAAGCTGAAAAGGACTCGAGGGGAGAGGGAGACGTAGAAGCAAAGGATGACGAAAGAATACCTGTGCGGAGGGGGAGGGA
Organism: Chlamydomonas sp. UWO 241; assembly: GCA_016618255.1. Lineage (NCBI taxonomy): Eukaryota > Viridiplantae > Chlorophyta > Chlorophyceae > Chlamydomonadales > Chlamydomonadaceae > Chlamydomonas > Chlamydomonas priscui. Next base: position 24,112 of record VFSX01000887.1, read on the forward strand.
GGGGGGGGGGGCACGGGGGGGGGGGGG
>VFSX01000273.1:0-52500 GCA_016618255.1 Chlamydomonas sp. UWO 241
TTCCTTGTTCCTTGGTCCCCGTGTTGCTGTAGCCTAGGCGTCGGCATAAGGTGTTGCTTTGATGTAATACCTTTTAAAAAAAAAAAAAAAAAAAAATCCTTTGAGTCTAGCGCTGCCGGTTTTTTTTTTTTTTTTTTTTTCAGAGGCCAACGTTACACTCAAGCAACGCAGCCATGCCGACACCTAAGCGACAGCAACCCAGGAAACGAAGAGGAAACAAGAGACCCTGGTGTTGGAACGGAGACTCCGAAGGCACGGCCGGAGCCGTGGTGGACCCTGAAAACACAGGGACACGCAAGCCAATCCATCGAGAGCACCAGAGCCGACAGGACTAAAGGAACTTGGACTCGGGGGAACGGGACTTGAGGATAAGGAAGACGAAGAACACGGACACGAGGGAATGGAAGTCAGGAAACTCGAGGCACGTGGGACAATTGAACGATGAGGGAACGACTGGAAGAAAGCTGAAAAGGACTCGAGGGGAGAGGGAGACGTAGAAGCAAAGGATGACGAAAGAATACCTGTGCGGAGGGGGAGGGAGGGGGGGGCGGCGGGGGCGGGGCACGCAAGGAGGGGAGGGAGGGGGAGGGAGGGCAGGGAAGGGGGGGAACAAGCAGGGAGTGGGCAGGCAGGGAGAGGGAAGGGGGGAATGGCAGACAAGAAGGGATGGTGGTGCAGGCAGGGCGGAAAGGGGCAGGCAGGGATGGGGGGGAGAGAAAGACAGGGAGATGCGGGGGAGGGGGCAGGCAGGGATGGGAGGGAGAGGTAAAGACAGGGAGATGCGGGGGGCCAATAAGAACAGTGAAGGGAGTGAGAAACAGGCAGGATGAGCGGGGAGCACGGGGAGATAGGAGGGCAGGGAAAGCAGGGAGGCGTGGGAGGGTGGGAGGGAGCGTGGGGGGGCTGGGAGGTGAATATCAGGGAGCGTGGGACGAGCAAACAGAGCAGAGAGAGGGGGAGACGGATCAGAGCGGGGAGAGGAGATTTTTTTTTTTTAGAGGGAGGAGGGGGGAGGGATAGGAAGAGTGGAAGAACCGGGAGGCGGGCGAGGTGGCTGAGAAGAGAGCGAGAGGCAGTGGAGAAGAACAGGGAGAGGGAGGAAAAAGGAAGGGGGCGGAGCCGGACGGCAAATGGGGAGGCAGGTGCACAGGGAATGGGGAGGACTGGCGGAGGGACTCCTCCGCCAGCCCCCCCCCCCCACCTGCCCACCGGCTTGAGCCAGAGGGCAGGTGGGGGGGATGAAAGGAGGGGCACAGAGAAGACTAAAAAGCACGCCTAACCGGGAGAGCAGCAAACTCAAAACGTGGGAGGGAGGCGTGGGAGAGAAGGTGGGGGGGTGGGAGGTGAAGACCGGGGAGCGTGGGACGAGCAAACGGAGCAGTGAGAGGGGAGACGGACCAGAGTGGGGAGAGGAGAGAGGGAGGAGGGGGTAGGGATAGTAAAAGTTGAAGAACCGGGAGGCGGGCGTGGTGGCTGAGGAGAGGGCGAGAGGCAGAGGAGAAGAACAGGGAGTGGGAGGAAGAATGAAGGGGGCGAGAGGCAGAGGAGACGAATAGGGAGAGGGATGAAAAGGGAAGGGGGGGAGCTGGAAGGCAGATGGGGAGGCAGGTGCACAGGGAATGGGGAGGACTGGCGGAGGGAATCCTCCGCCAGCCCCCCCCCCCCTGCCCACCGGCTTGAGCAAGAGGGCAGATGGGCAGGAATGAAAGGAGGGGCACAGAGAGGACTAAAAAGCACGCCTAACTGGGAAAGCAGCAAACTCAAACCGGTGTCTTACCTGATGCCAAAACAAGTAACAGTAACAAGTAAACGGGGTTTCCAGCTAAGCAGGCTACTCTTCTACTAGAGATCACCCGCCGATACTCCAGCCCACTTGAGTGTACTAGAGAACCGCCGGCTCCCGGCCAATAGACTACCGCTCCCGCCGGCTAGACTACCCCAAACATCGGTCTCTGAGAGACATGTCTGGCAAGGAGCACATAGAAAAGGACCTTCCTCATGGTCACAGTAGTGGCCTTGTGGCCAGTCAAGCCGACAAAGCCGACTGGCGCTAACTGGAACGGTCCCCGCCTGGCAGTGCATGGCTGTCCAGCTCTCGTTCGCATGGGGCTCAGCCGGCGCCCCATGCGTCATGCATGGCCAGGTCCCACCCTCCAGGATGCCAAAGCGGGAGATTTTTTTTTTTTTTTTTTTTTTTGATGGGGGGACTGGGAGAGGGCTGGCGGAGGAGCGCCATGCCTCCACCAGTCCTCACCCCCCCCCACACACACCCGCCTTCAGGCTCGAGCCAGAGGGCAGGTGGGGGGCAGGGAACAGGAGGCAAAGCAGAAGAAACCAAAAAGCACAAAAAGGGCAGCGACGCGGCAGAACATGAGACACGGCCGAGTGGCCGGACTCTCTACCACAGAAAAAGGGGGAGAAGGGGCAGAGAGAAAAGCAGCGGGGGAGGGGAGGACAGCAGGGGGAGTGAGGGGCTGCCTGACGGAACAGTGGTGGTCTCTGGGGCACCAAAGTAAGCAGACACGTGGAGGTCAGGCAAGCAATGGCGTACGCACAGCAGGAAACCTTTCACGCCGGCAGCGGGACCTGCCCCACGACGCCCACGCGGACGTCGAGGGTGTACGTTGTGTCGCCTGTAGTGGCACCGGGCGCAGCAAGCACCGCGCAAAGGAGCGGCGGTGTCGCCCATTGGCTGCAGAACCAGTCCTTGTCACGCTCTGCGTCAAAGCCACGCCACCAGTCCACGCAGAAGAAGCCATCATCCACCATGGTGATGTCCTCCTCGGTACGCTGCCAATCCCGCCGGATGGCACCGGTGACAGAGTCGAGGGCCAGGCGGACGGCGCGAAGGGCAAGGCTGTCCCCCAACAGCCCACTCGCCTGGCGGTCACAGCGCACACGCCAGATGGCGCCGATGACCGTGACACGGAGGCGCGTCCACGCGCGCAGCTCCTTCTTCTTAGCTTTCGCCACGGGCGCGCCACTCCACCCGGACATGTCATCGGCAAGCATAACGGCGGCGGTGAGCGGCGGCGGCGCGCCACCCGTCAGCGCCGCCCACGTGTCACAAAGCCATTGCATGGCTGGTCGTGCCGCCGGGCAGTCGAGAAACGTGTGAGCGAGGGTCTCGAAAGGCGGGTCGGTGAGAGAGGCACAGAACGGGTGACCGCAACACGCAGTTGACACGTCCGGGTTACCGTCCGCATCAGCCGGCGCGGTGTCCGGGTCGAGGAGCTTGACCGCGATGAAGGCGTTGCAGCCAAGGCAGCAGTGGAGGATGCGCCAAGCGGTGATTACAAAAGGCCGGTGGATGGTCGGGTCGAGGAGGCGGGTCCAGACTTGAGCAAACCCCTCTGGTAGGTCGGGGTCGCTGATCGGCGCCCCGCTGGGAGGAGGCTGGGCCTGAGCAGCAGCCGCCCCCTCGGAGCGACGCACCTGCAGGCGGTTGGGCTGCCGAGGCGCGGAGGGGCCGGCACCTGACTGGACCCCGCGCACCCACGCCACGGGGTTGTCAACGTCCTCTGGCGGGAAACCGTTCTTGACCACCTCTAGCGTGCGGCACCAGCGCTCGTCACGCCCAACAAGCCCGTGGCGATCGAGCTGCCCAGTAGGGATCGTTGCGCGGTTGCGGAGGGCGCCCGCGCTGATGCCAGCCTCGCTCGGGAGGCGCCACGCTGGGGGGAAGACCGCACCGTCTGTTCGGACCCCAAAAACGTTGGAGCCGAAGCCCATGTCCTCGCTGGCTGCCGTGGTGTAGCGCAGGCGCAGCCACGCAGCACGAACGGTCATTTCGAGGAGAGAGACGGTATCTTGGCCGATCCCTGCGACGGCCGGGATGCCCCAGGCACACGGGTCAAGCTGCATGGTGTCCCACACACCCACCAGCCATGGCTCAGCGACAGCGCGGCGATCGTCGGGGTCAACCTTGACCATTTCGGCCGCGTAGAAGTTGTAGTCAGCGCGGAGCCAGCGCTGACGCGGCTTTGGGCGGATGACGACCATCGCCGCCTGACCAGGCCGCCCCGCGCCTCCCGGCAGCGGGTGCAGCCTACCAGACGGCCAAACCAACCACCGGCGCACTGCTGCCGAGCCTGCATCCTCTGGCGCCATCGGGTCAGCACCGCGGATGATTGCCCAGCCTGTTGCTGCGTCAGTGCCAACACGCGACCAGGGGGCAGTCGGCGCAGCGCTGCATTGCACATTGATGCGCCACGCGGCAGGCAATGCCGCGATGATGAGATCAAGGTCAGAGAGAGCGGCCGCTGACAGGGCGGCGCGCTGGCACCATGCATCACGCACGTCGCAGAGGCGCCTCCACCGCCGCGCCGCATCGGTGCGGAGGCCCTGGAAATCGATGCCCGGCACGGCGTCGTTGCCAAAAGTGGCCTCGCGCATGACAGACTCAAAAGACAGCGAGTCCGGAGGCATGATGCGCGTGATGCGCAGCTGCATGAACGCCTTGATGCCTTCCCGCACAATAGACGTCGCATCCATGCTGAGGCCGGAAACCGCCCCCGGCTGCGTAGCGACCCAGAGTGGCCCAGGCGGGAGATGGGGGACGGCAGCAGCAGGCTTGGCGACTTCCGACGCGTACAGTGCTGCCCACGGGTGTGAGTTGAAGCCGAAGAGCTGCCAGATGGCCTTCGCCCGCATGGCCGTCGCGTGCGAATCGAGGTCGGGCAGGCCAATGCCCCCCAGGCCAATGCCCCGCGCGGGCGCCTGGCGGTCGCGGCGGTGGCGCTTGTCAACACCAACAGCCATGTCTATGAATGCCGACTTCCAGGCATCGAAGGCGCCGATGAGCTCAGACGCCGGGCACACCATGAGTGGGGGGACCGTCTTAACGATAAAGGCGCTCACGGCTGCAGAGGGCTCCTTGGAGTTCAGCAAACGCAGGGGGAACGACAGGATGCCCCGGCCACGCGGCACGCCTGACGTCATGCAAGTCACCATGAGGGACACAGGCAGGTGGTCGGTGGAGACGGGCGCTGAGGGCAGAATGTCTGAGGTCGCACTGAGCGCAGTGGCGGCAGGAAGCGCAGCTGTGGTCAGAGCTGGTGAGAAGCACTCAGAGACAAGGAAGCGGTCCAGGCGTTTTCCCGATGATGTCGACGCCGACCAGTGAGTGAAGGCCATGGCGGCAGGGTTGAGGTCGCGCCAAATGTCGCACAGCTGTGCCGAGCCCATGACGGCCAGCAGCTCTGATGCACCGATGTGCACCCCTGGCACCGGGCAGGCGACGCGGTCATCCTGGTGCAGGGTGACGTTGAAATCGCCAGCCACAACAGTCGGGGTAGGGTCATTGACCGGGAAGTATCCAGCCAGGGTGGAAGAGAAGAAAACTCCCCGGTGGACAGGCTGTGCCGGGGCGTAGACTCCAATGAGGCGGAAAGGCGATCCATCGAGGAACGCGTCGACGCGGAGGATGCGCCCCGACGTGTCGAGGGGGGCATCATGCCTAGTGGGCTGAGTGAGGGGGCAGTCCGGACTGAGGACCATCACCACCCCGCCGGTGGAACCGGCACCCGGCGTGTGGAAGAACCGCGCGCCAGGCCAAAAGGCGCTCGCACCGGGCTGCCGCCGCAACAAATCTTTGGATCTGCGGCGGTTTGCGTCTCAGTCAAGATGCCCACGTCCGCCTGCTGCTCGCGCAGCCAGGCCGTGACCTGCACCAGCTTAGCACCAGTGAGGCCCCGTACGTTGAGCATGATGACTGAGAGGCGGCGGCCGGTGGGCGCACCGGGCGTACTCATGGCGCCCTGCGCTGGGGACCAGCCCACATGCCGTGGGGGCCGCAGCGCGCTGGGAGAGAGTCGTCTTCGTCGTCGTCATAGGACCTGCGGCCTCGCTCCGGGTGGTGGCGGAAGGCGGGGCCACGGTCGTGCTCGCAGTAGTCGCCGTGAACCTGATCGTGGTAGAAGACGGGGTTTGAGTCGAACCACCTGTCGGGAGTGGCATGGCCAGACACCCCTGACCCAAACTGGTACCGCGTGCGCGGGTCGACCGCTGGGGAGCGCGATGCCGGTTGGTCCGGGATCGGCTGCCCGAAGATGGTGGGCCGCGGTGGCAGCGACGTGGCGGCTGCCGATGCACCACGCCCGGCAGCACGTGCACCAGTGGGCGGGGTGAGCGCGGCCGATGTCCCTAGGGTTGGCTGCCCGAAGATGGAGTTGACCTGCAAAGGCAGAGTCTGGGTGCCAACCGGGCCCCGGGAGGTGCCAGCGTGCGCCCCGAGGCCCATGCCAAGATCCGCCGGTGCTGACTGCCTGGGTACGGTGGGAGGCACCAAAGGCGCGGCAGCAGTGACAACGGGCAGGTCGACTTCCATTGCCATCGCACCGGCGTGCGCGCGGCCGTTCATGCCGGGGAGGTTTAGCCAGCTGCCCGGCGGGCTGAGGGCAGAGCGGTTCCGGAGCATGTAACCGCTGCTACTCGTATTTTTTTTATTTTTTTTATTTTTTTTAAATGAATTACACCAAAGCAACTCATCATGCCGACGCCTGGGCTACAGCAACACGGGAAAAGAGGACAAAGGAAACTGGTATTGGTATTTTTGGTCAATCGGAAACCAGAAACCGGTGAGGGACCCAGGAATCGAACCTGGGACCTCCAGCTTCGCAGATAACATCGTTAACCACTAGGCCAGAAGCGAACCATCCCCCCCGTAGTACGGATTGCAAGGGGGTTGACAGGTGTGCTCCGCCCGCCCCGAGCACGGCTCGCAGCAGCGCGCGCGAGGGCGACGGCCTCATCGTCACGGCTCGGTGATGCCCGCCAGGAGCTGGCCCTGTCAGCACGGCCGGAAGCAGCCGGAGTCCCGACGCGGGGTCCTAGAGAGCCACCACTGTCCCCGCCGTCATCACCAGGGAGTGAGTCAGTGGGTGGACACGAGGGAATGGAAGTCAGCCATGCCGACAACTAAGCGACAGCAACTTTTTTTTTTTTTTTCAGAGGCCAACTTTTTTTTTATGCCAACGTTTCACTCAAGCACTGCAGCCATGCCGACACCTGAGCGACAGCAACACAGGAACAAAGAAAAAAAAGAGACCCTGGTGATGGAACGGTGACTCCCGAAGGCACGGCCGGAGCCGTGGCGGCCTAAACGTGGGACTAAACGTGGGACTAAACGTGGGACTAAACGTGGAACTAAACGTGGGACTTAACGTGGGACATAGAAGCAAAGGATGACGAAAGAACACCTGTGCGTTTTTTTTTTTTTTTTAAAGGTATTACATCAAAGCAACACCTTATGCCGACGCCTAGGCTACAGCAACACGGGGACCAAGGAACAAGGAAACTGGTATTGGTATTTGTGGTAAACCGGAAACCAGAAACCGGCGAGCGACCCAGGAATCGAACCTGGAGCCTTTAGGATTGCAGATAACATCGTTAACCACTAGCCCAAAGGTGGAACCATCCCCCCCCGAGTGGGCAGGCAGGGAGAGGGAAGGGGGGAATGGCAGATTTGGGGGGGCGTGGTTACACCTTTGGGCTTTTTTTTTTCTTTTTTTTTCAGAGGCCAATTCAAGCAACGCAGCCATGCCGACACCTAAGCGACAGCAACACAGGAAACAAAGAGGAAACAAGAGAACCTGGTGTTGGAACGGAGACTCCCGAAGGCACAGCCGGAACCGTGGCGGCCCCTGCAAACACAGGGACACGCAAGCCAATCCATCTAGAGCACCAGATTTTTTTTTTGATTTTTTTTTTAAAAGGTATTACATCAAAGCAACACCTTATGCCGACGCCTAGGCTACAGCAACACGGGGACCAAGGAACAAGGAAACTGGTATTGGTATTTTTAGTAAACCGGAAACCAGAAACCGGTGAGCGACCCAGGAATCGAACCTGGAGCCTTTAGGATTAAAAGAGCCGACAGGACTACAGGAACTTTGACTCGGGGGAACGGGACTTGAGGAGAAGGAAGACGAAGGACACGGACACGAGGGAATGGAAGTCAGGAAACTCGAGGCACGTGGGACGATGGAACGATGAGGGAACGACTGGAAGAAAGCTGAAAAGGACTCGAGGGGAGAGGGAGACGTAGAAGCAAGGGATGACGAAAGAATACCTGTGCGGAATTTTTTTTTATATATTTTTTTTTAAAAAGGTATTACATCAAAGCAACACCTTATGCCGACGCCTAGGCTACAGCAACACGGGGACCAAGGAACAAGGAAACTGGTATTGGTATTTTTGGTAAACCGGAAACCAGAAACCGGTGAGCGACCCAGGAATCGAACCTGGAGCCTTTAGGGTTGCAGATAACATCGTTAACCACTAGCCCAAAGGTGGAACCATCCCCCCCCAAGGAGGGGAGGGAGGGCAGGGAGAGGGAACAAGCAGGGAGTGGGCAGGCAGGGAGAGGGAAGGGGGGAATGGCAGACAAGAAGGGATGGTGGTGCAGGCAGGGCGGAAAGGGGCAGGCAGGGATGGGGGGGAGAGAAAGACAGGGAGATGCCGGGGAGGGGGCAGGCAGGGATGGGAGGGAGAGGTAAAGACAGGGAGATGCGGGGGGCCAATAAGAACAGTGAAGGGAGTGAGAAACAGGCAGGATGAGCGGGGAGCACGGGGGAGAGAAGAGGGCAGGGAAAGCAGGGAGGCGTGGGAGGGTGGGAGGGAGCGTGGGGGGGGGGGAGAGGTGAATATCAGGGAGCGTGGGACGAGCAAACAGAGCAGAGAGAGGGGAAGACGGATCAGAGCGGGGAGAGGAGATTTTTTTTTTTTTTTAAGAGGGAGGAGGGGGGAGGGATAGGAAGAGTGGAAAAACCGGGAGGCGGGCGAGGTGGCTGAGAAGAGAGCGAGAGGCAGTGGAGAAGAACAGGGAGAGGGAGGAAAAAGGAAGGGGGCGCAGCCGGAAGGCAGATGGGGAGGCAGGTGCACAGGGAATGGGGAGGACTGGCGGAGGGACTCCTCCGCCAGCCCTTCCCCCCCCCCCCCTCTCCACTCTCCAGCCGCCGCCTTTTTCAGTAGCTTCCGACTCCGTGGACGGATTTCCTCGATTTCGGTTGCGTTGGAGCCCCTTTAACGTGCGCTTCGACGCTAGAGTGACGGCGGAGGCACTGGCTCAGCCGCGCGTCGCCGCATTTTCTCTGTGGCCGACGACCGTTACCCCTGCTCGTCGCCACTGTCGTTCGGCTACCTGGCTCGCCGGTGACACCCAGACCTGCTGGTCTGTGCGACGTGGAGTGGCCTCTGCTCTGGTATTGGCCCAGGTGAGTGCCTCCATGCATTTCGGCATGCGCATGCGCATGGACCCCATGTGCGCGTGACCCCTTCCCCCCCGGGCTGCCCCCCCTGTCTCCGCCTTTCGCCCCTCCAACTAGGCTCTGCTTTTGCTCCTCTCCCTGTTCCTGCCACCCTCCCACACAGCCCACGCCGCCGCCGATTCCTAGAGGGCCCCTCCTCCCGGGCCCCTAGCCCCCTGTCCCTAGTGGCGGTTTCCCGTCTCCTTTGGACCTGTGGCACACGCACGCGCACACGCACGCACGCACGCACGCACGCACGCACGCACGCACGCACGCACGCACGCACGCACGCACGCACGCACGCACGCACGCACGCACGCACGCACGCACGCACGCACGCACGCACGCACGCACGCACGCACGCACGCACGCACGCACGCACGCACGCACGCACGCACGCACGCACGCACGCCGCACGCACGCACGCACGCACGCACGCACGCACGCACGCACGCACGCACGCACGCACGCACGCACGCACGCACGCACGCACGCACGCACGCACGCACGCACGCACGCACGCACGCACGCACGCACGCACGCACGCACGCACGCACGCACGCACGCACGCACGCACGCACGCACGCACGCACGCACGCACGCACGCACGCACGCACGCACGCACGCACGCACGCACGCACGCACGCACGCACGCACGCACGCACGCTTCTGCACGCGCTGGCACGCACGTTCGCTCGCTCGCGTGCACACGCCTTGTTTTGAACCTAGAACCAGTGGTGGCCCCTGTGAGCGCTCCTTGCCTTTCCCGGAGCCTAGGCACTACTAGTGTCCCTTTCTCTAGGTAGCCAGCACTCCTAGTGGCCCCCCTAGCGTTTCCCCCCTAGCGACTCCCAAGGGGCCCTCCTGGGCACCCCTCCGTAGAGGACTCTTTCTGCGGCCCTCTTTTTCCAGTCTCCACCACCCCCACCCGACGCCGTAAACCCCCTTTCACGTGCACCCCACGCACCCTCTCCCCTCCGTCTGTTGTAGCCAGCTGGCAGCTTCGGCCTCTGGTTTTCCCTTTGCCCCTCCCCCCAGGATCTGTCTTTCCCCCTCTGGGCTACACTCCCCCCCACCACCTGCGTCGCCGCCGCCACGTCCCATAGTCCTTTGGATATTGCCGCTTACACCCCGAGGCCCCTAAGCCCTTTTGGGATCCCTGGCCCTTTGGCCCCCCTAGTGCCGCCCGCTCTCCCTCCTCGCACCGCCTCTGACCCTTAGCCCCAGCGGCCTCTAGGCCCCTGCTCCCCCAACCCCTCTCTCCGCCGCTGCATCCTTTTGGTTTTTGGTGTGCACGCACGCACGCACGCACGCACGCACGCACGCACGCACGCACGCACGCACGCACGCAACGCACGCTCGAACACGCACAGGCACAAACGTTTGCCTGAGCACGCATCGGCACGCATGCACGCCCACTAGAATGCACGCCATCCTTTGAGTCTAGCGCTGCCGGTGCCTCCTCTAGCTGCTCCCTGTCTTTCCCGGAGCCTTCCGACTCGTAGTTTTCTCCTGCCCCTCCCAGTGGCCGCCCTAGAGACTCACAAGGGGCCCTGAGCCCCCCCCCTCCCCAAAGGCCTCTGGTTTTCTCTGCCCGCTTCCCTTTTAGCCCTCTGGCAACTCCAGCCACTGGACCCGCCCACCCCAGCACCCTTAGTACCACCGCTTTCCACGCGCACTCGCACCCCTTTTCTCTGCCCTGAAGCGGCGCCAGCTCAAGCGGCTCCGACCAGACGGGGGTCGTACTCCGCTGCCACCCCAAACCGTGCCGCTCTGACCCCCTCCTGGCCTCCTCTGGCCTGCCGACTCACCGACCCCCTGAGCCGCCGACCCCTAGGTAGGTCCCTGACCTGCCGGACTGCTGACCCCCCCACGCCCCCAATTCCCGATCCACCAGCCCAAAGCCCCTCCCGTCCGCACTTCCCCCCCGGCCTCGCCTTCCCTGTTTTCTTACTTTTCTTCTAAGTTTGTCCTGCCCGTATAGGAGCCGGCTTGCCGCCGCCCGGCCCCGACGACTCGCGGCCCGGGTTGTCGGTGCCTGTGCGGGTGGTTTGAACTTAGAAGGAGGGGACGAAGGCGGCGACTCAGAGCCCCGGCGGGATTTCCGGCCGTTGCGGTTTAGAGGCAGTTTGATCGGGAGTTTGACGGTTGTGTGGGGGACCGGTAGGTCAGCCCTAGGGTAGTCGACTCCTACGGCATGCTCGTTCGGAGCGCGCTGTGGGCGGGTGACCACTCTTTGGTCGCCCGCGTAGTCGACCATGGCCAACGCCTCGGTGGTGGGACGGTTGACAACGTCCACGCGCGCACGTCGGTCTTTTGCCTGATGGTGGGGGACGCAGCCGGCAGGCCGCACCAGGACAGCCTTCACGCGGCACTAATGACCGACCTGACCACCAGATTTGGTGTCGGGAAGGATCACCCACCTGCATGCACCATCCGCAAGAGCGGGCTCATCGTGATTGAGCTCCAGCTGAACCAGATGACCGCATCGTATGGCTCCCTCTACCGTTACCTGACCAGCGGTGGGGCGTACCCAGTAGAGTGGCGTAACGGCATCTGGCAGGTGGCTGTTAAGCGCGCTGAGCACCCGCTCCCCAACACTGCCATCCAGATCCTGGTGCAGAATGTGCCTGCTGCCCTCTCCACTCACGAGCTTGCGGCGGCCCTCCTCGCGATGGCTGGCTACGCACCAATGACCCCACTAATGGGCACGGCGCCGGCTGACGTGGTGCGTGTGGCCGCCGTCGCGGCTGCCGCCATTGGGGGCGGCTCGGCCGCGCTGCCGGGGACCACGCTGCCAAACGGGGTCATGCTTCCCGCCCACCTCGACCTTGACATCGACGTGGTCGCACGCGCGTCCGAAGGGCCCGCCCCTGGCTCCACTTCTGCTGACGCTGGCTCTCCGGCTGCGGGAGCAGCGGCGGGGGTCGTGCCGCCTGGGCTAAACGCCCCTTCCGGCTCGGCCGAGGCTCCCCCGCTCGCCGCTGCCCCCGAGGATGGCCGCGCGCACGTGGGACCCGTTTCTGCCACTGCCACTGAGGTGCCAAACCCCCCGGAGCTGGGGTCTTGCTCTATTTGCCGCGAGCCTCTCTCCGACGTCGACAACCTAGTCAGCACCAGCTGCAACCACGTGTTCCATCTCTGCTGCCTTGACAAATGGCGCGCTGGTCACAACACGTGCCCCAATTGCCGCACCACCATCCCCGCTCTTCCCCGGGCATCCGTTGACTCACCGGGGTCGGGTGGCCTCTTGCGGGAGGGGTGGGCCGGCGTCCTCGATGGGTTCTATGAGTCGGACGAGGAAGGCATCGCTGGCAACACGTCGAGGTTTGCCGACGCTGGCCGCTCTGCGGGGGCTGGTGTCACCGAGGGCGGTGCGGCCGCCGTGCTAGCTGGTGGTGCCGACTCCGCTGGTGGCAGTGGCGCTGATGCAGGTCCTGCTGTCGCTGCCCTCCCCGTAGCTGACAACGGCATCGGTGCACACACTGCTGGCAGTGCTGGTGCCACGGCCAGCGGTGGCCACATCGCGCACTCTGCAGGTGTTGGCCGCGTGGCTGGCGGTGCCAACGAGGTGCACACGGACACCTCCATGCGTATGCCAGAAGGGGGCAGCGATGTGCTTGCCACCGGAGGGACCGCAGGGGGCCACGAGGTGCACTCTGCAGGCACAAGCGTCATGGGTGCTGCCATGCGTTCTGGGTCTGCTGCCCCGCCGACAGCCAGCGCTTCCGCCCCCATGGCTGTTGCGGGGTCACCACCCACTGACTCATCCCCTGGTGATGACGGCGGGGACAGTGGTGGCTCTCTAGGACCCCGCGTCGGGACTCTGGCTGCTTCCGGCCGTGCTGACAGGGCCGGCTCCTGGCGGGCATCACCGAGCCGTGACGATGAGGCCGTCGCCCTCGCGCGCGCTGCTGCGAGCCGTGCTCGGGGCGGGCGGAGCACACCTGTCAACCCCCTTGCAATCCGTACTACGAGTAGCAGCGGTTACATGCTCCGGAACCGCTCTGCCCTCAGCCCGCCGGGCAGCTGGCTAAACCTCCCCGGCATGAACGGCCGCGCGCACGCCGGTGCGATGGCAATGGAAGTCGACCTGCCCGTTGTCACTGCTGCCGCGCCTTTGGTGCCTCCCACCGTACCCAGGCAGGCAGCACCGGCGGATCTTGGCATGGGCCTCGGGGCGCACGCTGGCACCTCCCGGGGCCCGGTTGTCACCCAGACTCTGCCTTTGCATGTAAACTCCATCTTCGGGCAGCCAACCCTAGGGACATCGGCCGCGCTCACTCCGCCCACTGGTGCACGTGCTGCCGGGCGTGGTGCATCGGCAGCCGCCATGTCGCTGCCACCGCGGCCCACCATCTTTGGGCAGCCGATCACGGACCAACCGGCATCGCGCTCCCAAGCGGTTGTCCCGCGCACGCGGTACCAGTTTGGGTCAGGGGTGTCTGGCCATGCCACTCCCGACAGGTGGTTCGACTCAAACCCCGTCTTCTACCACGATCACGTTCACGGCGACTACTGCGAGCACGACCGTGGCCCCGCCTTCCGCCACCACCCGGAGCGAGGCCGCAGGTCATATGACGACGACGAAGACGACTCTCTCCCAGCGCGCTGCGGCCCCCACGACATGTGGGCTGGTCCCCAGCGCAGGGCGCCATGAGTACGCCCGGTGCGCCCACCGGCCGCCGCCTCTCAGTCATCATGCTCAACGTACGGGGCCTCACTGGCGCTAAGCTGGTGCAGGTCACGGCCTGGCTGCGCGAGCAGCAGGCGGACGTGGGCATCTTGACTGAGACGCAAACCGCCGCAGATCCAAATGATTTGTTGTGGTGGCAGCCCGGTGCGAGCGCCTTTTGGCCTGGCGCGCGGTTTCTTCCACACGCCGGGTGCCGGTTCCACCGGCGGGGTGGTGATGGTCCTCAGTCCGGACTGCCCCCTCACTCAGCCCACTAGGCATGATGCCCCCCTCGACACGTCGGGGCGCATCCTCCGCGTCGACGCGTTCCTCGATGGATCGCCTTTCCGCCTCATTGGAGTCTACGCCCCGGCACAGCCTGTCCACCGGGGAGTTTTCTTCTCTTCCACCCTGGCTGGATACTTCCCGGTCAATGACCCTACCCCGACTGTTGTGGCTGGCGATTTCAACGTCACCCTGCACCAGGATGACCGCGTCGCCTGCCCGGTGCCAGGGGTGCACATCGGTGCATCAGAGCTGCTGGCCGTCATGGGCTCGGCACAGCTGTGCGACATTTGGCGCGACCTCAACCCTGCCGCCATGGCCTTCACTCACTGGTCGGCGTCGACATCATCGGGAAAACGCCTGGACCGCTTCCTTGTCTCTGAGTGCTTCTCACCAGCTCTGACCACAGCTGCGCTTCCTGCCGCCACTGCGCTCAGTGCGACCTCAGACATTCTGCCCTCAGCGCCCGTCTCCACCGACCACCTGCCTGTGTCCCTCATGGTGACTTGCATGACGTCAGGCGTGCCGCGTGGCCGGGGCATCCTGTCGTTCCCCCTGCGTTTGCTGAACTCCAAGGAGCCCTCTGCAGCCGTGAGCGCCTTTATCGTTAAGACGGTCCCCCCACTCATGGTGTGCCCGGCGTCTGAGCTCATCGGCGCCTTCGATGCCTGGAAGTCGGCATTCATAGACATGGCTGTTGGTGTTGACAAGCGCCACCGCCGCGACCGCCAGGCGCCCGCGCGTGCCGCCGACCACTGCGCGCGCAGCGCCCGAGAGGGCATGCTTGCTGCAGCAGCATCCGGGGGGGACGTCGGTGCGGCTGCCACCATTTGGCTCGCGCAGAAGGACAACGCTGCGGCGGCATGGCGTGCGCTCTCCGCATTGGCATGGGACGTGGCTGCCACCCTCGACCAGAACAAGGGTGAAACCAGCTCGTACTACTTCCACCACCAGGCACGCGAGATGCACACAGTCACCACCATGCTCTCCCTCAACCGACCCGGCCGTGCCCCTACTGACAGCCCCGATGCCGCCTCGTTTGTGTCGGACGCTCCGAAAGCGACCAAGTACGTTGTCGACTTCTTCTCTTCTGAGTCTTCCATCGGTCTGTTCCGCCCGCAGCTGGGCATTGACCCCGCAGCCCAGCACACCCTCCTGACCACCCTGCCAAGGAGGCTGGATGGGCCCTTCGCTGCCTTGGCCGAGGGCGTCGACTGTGCCAACGACGCGCTTGCTGGCATGCTTACGGCAGAAGAGCTGCAGGTTGCGCTCTCCCACGCGGCTAGGGGCAAGGTCCCCGGCGGCGACGGCATTCCGTACGAGGTCTACCGCCACTGGCGCGGTTCCCTCTCCCCCCTCCTCCTCCGTGTGTTCAACACCGGCTTTGGAGAGGCTGGCCGCACGTCACCTACCCCGTTTGCTCTGCTCCTCCGTGGGGTTGTTTGCTTGCTCTCCAAGCCAGGCAAGCCGGGCGATGAGCTCGATGGCTACCGGCCCATCACGCTCCTCAATTCAGACGTGAAGCTTGTGATGAGCATCATAGCCAACCGCCTACAAGTCCCGCTTGACTACCTCATCGACATCGGGCAGGGCGCGTTCATCCATGGCCGTGACATCTCTCACAACGTGCGCTACCATCTCGCGCTGGCTGCCCGCTTCCGCGACCTCGGCCTGCCGGGCTGGCTGGTGCACAGCGACCTGACTAAGGCGTACGACACGGTGAACAGGGGCTGGCTCGACCAAGCCATGATCCGCATGGGTTTTCGACCCAACGGGGTGGTTAGGTGGTGTCGAATCCTCCTCGGAGGGGCCAAGGTCAGGGTGCGCGTCAACGGCTTCTTCACGCCAGATTTCCCGATGGACTCTGGTCTCTTTCAGGGCTCGGCGCTCTCATGCATGGAGTGGGTCATCGTTCTGCAGCCCGTGATGTCCTACCTGTCGTCGCTGCAGGCTGGCGGTACACTCACCACGTTCAGGCTGCCCGGACCAAACGGGGTCGGTGAGGGGTCGGAGGCCCCTCCGGCGCAGGCGTTCGCGGATGACGTCACGCTCGCCACGCGCTGCCCCGAGAGCGACATCGCGAGGTTCCAGACGGCGCTCGCCCTCTCCCGCAGCGCTGGCAACCCGGGCGAGTCGGTCAACAAGTTCTTCTTCACACGGCTCGCCGGTCCGACCCCCGATGATCTCATGTTTCAGGCAGGTGTCCGCGAGCGCCACGTTGCGACTGGCTACCCCCTCCGTGACATTGCAGCTGCGGTCTCTCGCCACCTCGGCGTGCCTATCGCCCCTGATAACCTGGACGCCGTCGTTGCCGCCGCGTACGGCACCATGGCGGGTTCCATGCTTGCTGCCACTAGGCGGTGGGCAGGCGTCGCGCCCACGCTCATCGGCCGTGCTCACGTCGCCACGCAGTGCATCGCGGCCAAGCTCGTCTACCAGGCGGGTTTCACCATGACCGTACGTGCCCTTGGGGCTCGATTAACGGAGGCGCGTTCTCGTCGCCGAGCCCTGGACCCAGCAATGCGGCGCTGCTGGTGACTAGGATCTCCGTGCCGCTGACGAGCGGGATAAAATACGACTGGCCTGGCTCCTGCTAGACTGTCCCTCGGTGGAACACTACAGGAGCGGCTTGCCCGGCGCTGCCATGGCTTGGCGAGTAGCCGCGGCGCTGCCGCGGCCCGTGCTGGGAGACGGCCCTTATCCTCCCCCCATGCAGGACGCCATGCGGCACCGATCTCGACGAGTTGATCGACGAGCGGAGGAGCTGGCGCCCGTCAATGCATGCTGGACATCGGTCAAGATGGCTGCTCGTGGGGCGAGCTACCATCAGGGCTTCAGCGGTGGTGACCGCCGAGGCAACAACAGAGTTTATCCGCTTCACCATCGCAGCGTTTGTCACCGCGCTCACCCTCGGGGGCACTCGTCTGCCGGTGACTGGCGTCGGCATTGGTCTTCAGGCAGCCTGCCATGACGACTCTGTTTGCCCAGACCCCCCTGGAGGGTGGGACCTGGCCATGCATGACGCATGGGGCGCAGGCAGAGCCCCATGCATGGAGTTGGACAACCATGCACCATGCCAGGCGGGGACTTTTCTGCTTCAGCGCCGCCAGTCGGCACAGCCGGCGTGGTTGGCCTCAAAGGCCAGGAGGAGGACGGTCCTTTCCTATACGCTCCTTGCCAGACATGTCCCTCAGGGACTTGTTTGGGTCTAAACTAGCCGGCGGGAGCGGTAGTCTAGACGGCAGGTAACCGGCTGGTGGCTATAGTCCTTCACAGGGCGGTGGCACTAGGACTAGTGTTGTCTTAGCTGGAATGCCATGTAACTGTAACTGTACGTGCCCTGCTTCAGGCCATGCAACAGGTCACAAACCGCTACGTCGCAGCCTCTGCGTGTGCGGAGGAGGTCACTCCAAACGCGGGGTGCCTCTACCCGTGCGCTGCTGTGTCCCACCTGCCCCGGGGCATGGGGGGCATTGGCCTGCCCGACCTCGATTCGCACGCGACGGCCATGAGGGCGAAGGCCATCTGGCAGCTGTTCGGCTTCAACTCACACCCGTGGGCAGCACTGTACGCGTCGGAAGTCGCCAAGCCTGCTGCTGCCGTCCCCCATCTCCCGCCTGGGCCACTCTGGGTCGCTACGCAGCCGGGGGCGGTTTCCGGCCTCAGCATGGATGCGACGTCTATTGTGCGGGAAGGCGTCAAGGCGTTCATGCAGCTGCGCATCACGCGCATCATGCCTCCAGACTCGCTGTCTTTTGAGTCTGTCATGCGCGAGGCCACTTTTGGCAACGACGCCGTGCCGGGCATCGATTTCCAGGGCCTCCGCACCGATGCGGCACGGCGGTGGAGGCGCCTCTGCGACGTGCGTGATGCATGGCGCCAGCGCGCCGCCCTGTCAGCGGCTGCTCTCTCTGACCTTGACCTCATCATCGCGGCATTGCCTGCCGCGTGGCGCATCAATGTGCAATGCAGCGCTGCGCCGACTGCCCCCTGGTCGCGTGTTGGCACTGACGCGGCAACAGGCTGGGCAATCATACGCGGTGCTGACCCGATGGCGCCAGAGGATGCAGGCTCGGCAGCAGTGCGCCGGTGGTTGGTTTGGCCGTCTGGTAGACTGCACCCGCTGCCGGGAGGCGCGGGGCGGCCTGGTCAGGCGGCGATGGTCGTCATCCGCCCAAAGCCGCGTCAGCGCTGGCTCCGCGCTGACTACAACTTCTACGCGGCCGAAATGGTCAAGGTTGACCCCGACGATCGCCGCGCTGTCGCTGAGCCATGGCTGGTGGGTGTGTGGGACACCATGCAGCTTGACCCGTGTGCCTGGGGCATCCCGGCCGTCGCAGGGATCGGCCAAGATACCGTCTCTCTCCTCGAAATGACCGTTCGTGCTGCGCGGCTGCGCCTGCGCTACACCACGGCAGCCAGCGAGGACATGGGCTTCGGCTCCAACGTTTTTGGGGTCCGAACAGACGGAGCGGTCTTCCCCCCAGCGTGGCGCCTCCCGAGCGAGGCTGGCATCAGCGCGGGCGCCCTCCGCGACCGCGCAACGATCCCTACTCGGCAGCTCGATCGCCACGGGCTTGTTGGGCGTGACGAGCGCTGGTGCCGCACGCTAGAGGTGGTCAAGAACGGTTTCCCGCCAGAGGACGTTGACAACCCCGTGGCGTGGGTGCGCGGGGTCCAGTCAGGTGCCGGCCCCTCCGCGCCTCGGCAGCCCAACCGCCTGCAGGTGCGTCGCTCCGAGGGGGAGGCTGCTGCTAAAGACCAGCCTCTTCCCGGCGGGGCGCCGATCAGTGACCCCGACCTACCAGAGGGGTTTGCTCAGGTCTGGACCCGCCGCCTCGACCCGACCATCCACCGGCCTTTTGTAATCACAGCTTGGCGCATCCTCCACTGCTGCCTTGGCTGCAACGCCTTCATCGCGGTCAAGCTCCTCGACCCGGACACCGCGCCGGCTGATGCGGACGGTAACCCGGACGTGTCAACTGCGTGTTGCGGTCACCCGTTCTGTGCCTCTCTCACCGACCCGCCTTTCGAGATCCTCGCTCACACGTTTCTCGACTGCCCGGCGGCACGACCAGCCATGCAATGGCTTTGTGACACGTGGGCGGCGCTGACGGGTGGCGCGCCGCCGCCGCTCACCGCCGCCGTTATGCTTGCCGATGACATGTCCGGGTGGAGTGGCGCGCCCGTGGCGAAAGCTAAGAAGAAGGAGCTGCGCGCGTGGACGCGCCTCCGTGTCACGGTCATCGGCGCCATCTGGCGTGTGCGCTGTGACCGCCAGGCGAGTGGGCTGTTGGGGGACAGCCTTGCCCTTCGCGCCGTCCGCCTGGCCCTCGACTCTGTCACCGGTGCCATCCGGCGGGATTGGCAGCGTACCGAGGAGGACATCACCATGGTGGATGATGGCTTCTTCTGCGTGGACTGGTGGCGTGGCTTTGACGCAGAGCGTGACAAGGACTGGTTCTGCAGCCAATGGGCGACACCGCCGCTCCTTTGCGCGGTGCTTGCTGCGCCCGGTGCCACTACAGGCGACACAACGTACACCCTCGACGTCCGCGTGGGCGTCGTGGGGCAGGTCCCGCTGCCGGCGTGAAAGGTTTCCTGCAGTGCGTACGCCATTGCTTGCCTGACCTCCACGTGTCTGCTTACTTTGGTGCCCCAGAGACCACCACTGTACCGTCAGGCAGCCCCTCACTCCCCCTGCTGTCCTCCCCTCCACCCGCTGCTTTTCTCTCTGCCCCTTCCCCCCCTTTTTTCTGTGGTAGAGAGTCCAGCCACTCGGCCGTGTCTCATGTTCTGCCGCGTTGCTGCCTTTTTTTCCTTTTTAGTAACCAGAAACCGGTGAGGGACCCAGGAATCGAACCTGGAGCCTTTAGGATTGCAGATAACATCGTTAACCACTAGCCCAAAGGTGGAACCATCCCCCCCCTGCCTTCCAGCTCCGCCCCCTTCCCTTTTCCTCCCTCTCCCTATTCGTCTCCTCTGCCTCTCGCCCCCTTCATTCTTCCTCCCTCTCCCTGTTCTTCTCCTCTGCCTCTCGCCCTCTCCTCAGCCACCATGCCCGCCTCCCGGTTCTTCCACTTTTACTATCCCTACCCCCTCGTCCCTCTCTCCTCTCCCCACTCTGGTCCGTCTCCCCCTCTCACTGCTCTGTTTGCTCGTCCCACGCTCGCCGGTCTTCACCTCCCCCCCCCCCCCCACCTTCTCTCCCACGCCTCCCTCCCATGTTTTGAGTTTGCTGCTTTCCAGGTTAGGCGTGCTTTTTAGTCCTCTCTGTGCCCCTCCTTTCATCCCCCCCACCTGCCCTCTGGCTCAAGCCGGTGGGCAGGTGGGGGGGGAGGGGGCTGGCGGAGGAGTCCCTCCGCCAGCCCTCCCCATTCCCTGTGCACCTGCCTCCCCATCTGACTTCTGGCTCCGCCCCCTTCTTTTTTCCTCCCTCCCCCTATTCGTCTCCTCTGCCTCTCCCCCCCTTCATTCTTCCTCCCACTCCCTGTTCTTCTCCTCTGCCTCTCGCCCTCTCCTCAGCCACCATGCCCGCCTCCCGGTTCTTCCACTCTTCCTATCCCTACCCCCTCCTCCCTCTCTCCTCTCCCCGCTCTGGTCCGTCTCCCCCTCTCTGCTCTGTTTGCTCGTCCCACGCTCCCCGGTCTTCACCTCCCACCACCCCCCCACGCTCCCTCCCACTCTCCCACGCCTCCCTGCTTTCCCTGCCCTCTTCTCTCCCCCGTGCTCCCCGCTCATCCTGCCTGTTTCTCACTCCCTTCACTGTTCTTATTGGCCCCCCGCATCTCCCTGTCTTTACCTCTCCCTCCCATCCCTGCCTGTCCCCTCCCCTGCATCTCCCTGTCTTTCTCTCTCCACCCCATCCCTGCCTGCCCCTTCCCGCCCTGCCTGCACCACCATCCTTTCTTGAGGTCGCGCCAAATGTCGCACAGCTGTGCCGAGCCCATGACGGCCAGCAGCTCTGATGCACCGATGTGCACCCCTGGCACCGGGCAGGCGACGCGGTCATCCTGGTGCAGGGTGACGTTGAAATCGCCAGCCACAACAGTCGGGGTAGGGTCATTGACCGGGAAGTATCCAGCCAGGGTGGAAGAGAAGAAAACTCCCCGGTGGACAGGCTGTGCCGGGGCGTAGACTCCAATGAGGCGGAAAGGCGATCCATCGAGGAACGCGTCGACGCGGAGGATGCGCCCCGACGTGTCGAGGGGGGCATCATGCCTAGTGGGCTGAGTGAGGGGGCAGTCCGGACTGAGGACCATCACCACCCCGCCGGTGGAACCGGCACCCGGCGTGTGGAAGAAACCGCGCGCCAGGCCAAAAGGCGCTCGCACCGGGCTGCCGCCGCAACAAATCATTTGGATCTGCGGCGGTTTGCGTCTCAGTCAAGATGCCCACGTCCGCCTGCTGCTCGCGCAGCCAGGCCGTGACCTGCACCAGCTTAGCACCAGTGAGGCCCCGTACGTTGAGCATGATGACTGAGAGGCGGCGGCCGGTGGGCGCACCGGGCGTACTCATGGCGCCCTGCGCTGGGGACCAGCCCACATGCCGTGGGGGCCGCAGCGCGCTGGGAGAGAGTCGTCTTCGTCGTCGTCATAGGACCTGCGGCCTCGCTCCGGGTGGTGGCGGAAGGCGGGGCCACGGTCGTGCTCGCAGTAGTCGCCGTGAACCTGATCGTGGTAGAAGACGGGGTTTGAGTCGAACCACCTGTCGGGAGTGGCATGGCTAGACACCCCTGACCCAAGCTGGTACCGTGTGCGCGGGTCGACCGCTGGGGAGCGCGAGGCCGGTTGGTCCGGGATCGGCTGCCCGAAGATGGTGGGCCGCGGTGGCAGCGACGTGGCGGCTGCCGATGCACCACGCCCGGCAGCACGTGCACCCGTGGGCGGGGTGAGCGCGGCCGATGTCCCTAGGGTTGGCTGCCCGAAGATGGAGTTTACCTGCAAAGGCAGAGTCTGGGTGCCGACCGGGCCCCGGGAGGTGCCAGCGTGCGCCCCGTGGCCAATGCCAAGATCCGCCGGTGCTGACTGCCTGGGTACGGTGGGAGGCACCAAAGGCGCGGCAGCAGTGACAACGGGCAGGTCGACTGCCATTGCCATCGCACCGGCGTGCGCGCGGCCGTTCATGCCGGGGAGGTTTAGCCAGCTGCCCGGCGGGCTGAGGGCAGAGCGGTTCCGGAGCATGTAACCGCTGCTACTCGTAGTACGGATTGCAAGGGGGTTGACAGGTGTGCTCCGCCCGCCCCGAGCACGGCTAGCAGCAGCGCGCGCGAGGGCGACGGCCTCATCGTCGCGGCTCGGTGATGCCCGCCAGGAGCCGGCCCTGTCAGCACGGCCGGAAGCAGCCGGAGTCCCGACGCGGGGTCCTAGAGAGCCACCACTGTCCCCGCCGTCATCACCAGGGGTTGAGTCAGTGGGTAGTGACCCCGCAACAGCCATGGGGGCGGAAGCGCTGGCTGTCGGCGGGGCAGCAGACCCAGAACGCATGGCAGCACCCATGACGCTTGTGCCTGCAGAGTGCACCTCGTGGCCCCCTGCGGTCCCTCCAGTGGCAAGCACATCGCTGCCCCCTTCCGGCATACGCATGGAGGTGTCCGTGTGCACCTCGTTGGCACCGCCAGCCACGCGGCCAACACCTGCAGAGTGCGCGATGTGGCCACCGCTGGCCGTGGCACCAGCACCGCCAGCAGTGCGTGCACCGATGCCGCTGTCAGCTACGGGGAGGGTAGCGACAGCACGACCTGCATCAGCGCCACTGCCACCAGCGGAGTCAGCACCACCAGCTAGCACGGCGGCCGCACCACCCTCGGTGACACCAGCCCCCGCAGAGCGGCCAGCGTCGGCAAACCCCGACGTGTTGCCAGCGATGCCTTCCTCGTCCGACTCATAGAACCCATCGAGGACGCCGGCCCACCCCTCCCGCAAGAGGCCACCGGCCCCCGGTGAGTCAACGGATGCCCCGGGAAGAGCGGGGATGGTGGTGCGGCAGTTGGGGCACGTGTTGTGGCCAGCGCACCACTTGTCAAGGCAGCAGAGATGGAATACGTGGTTGCAGCTGGTGCTGACCAGGTTGTCGACGTCGGAGAGATGCTCGCGGCAAATAGAGCAAGACCCCAGCTCCGGGGGGGTTGGCACCTCAGTGGCAGTGGCAGAAGCGGGCCCCACGTGCGCGCCGCCATCCTCGGGGGCAGCGGCGAGCGGGGGCACTGCAGCCTCGGCCGAGCCAGAAGGGGCGTTAAGCCCAGGCGGCACGACCCCCGCCGCTGCTCCCGCAGCCGGAGAGCCAGCGTCAGCAGAAGTGGAGCCAGGGGCGGGCCCGCCGGACGCGCGTGCGACCACGTCGATGTCAAGGTCGAGGTGGGCGGGCAGCATGACCCCGTTTGGCAGCGTGGTCCCCGGCAGCGTGGCCGAGCCGCCCCCGATGGCGGCAGCCGCGACGGCAGGCATAGCCGCCGGAGAAGGGTGCCCTGGTGAGTAGAGGACCGCGGGGGTGAGCACAGAAGCTCGCACGAGCGGGTCGTCCTTCAGGAGCACGAGCACCGGTGAGGTTGTGATGCCCGGCACGTAGAGCGCAGCCAGGAGGCGGCGCAGCCAAGGGTCCGACGCCGGCGGGGTTACCCACACCACGATTTTTCCACCGTCGGGCTGGTTGGTAGCCTTGTCCCGACCGAGCCGCATGCGCAGCACGACGACGACATCGGGGTCGCTGTTGAAGCGCACCACGTCAGCCGGCGCCGTGCCCATTAGTGGGGTCACTGGTGCGTAGCCAGCCATCGCGAGGAGGGCCGCCGCAAGCTCGTGAGTGGAGAGGGCAGCAGGCACATTCTGCACCAGGATCTGGATGGCAGTGTTGGGGAGCGGGTGCTCAGCGCGCTTAACAGCCACCTGCCAGATGCCGTTACGCCACTCTACTGGGTACGCCCCACCGCTGGTCAGGTAACGGTAGAGGGAGCCATACGATGCGGTCATCTGGTTCAGCTGGAGCTCAATCACGATGAGCCCGCTCTTGCGGATGGTGCATGCAGGTGGGTGATCCTTCCCGACACCAAATCTGGTGGTCAGGTCGGTTATCAGTGCCGCGTGAAGGCTGTCCTGGTGCGGCCTGCCGGCTGCGTCCCCCACCATCAGGCAGAAGACCGACGTGCGCGCGTGGACGTTGTCAACCGTCCCACCACCGAGGCGTTGGCCATGGTCGACTACGCGGGCGACCAAAGAGTGGTCACCCGCCCACAGCGCGCTCCGAACGAGCATGCCGTAGGAGTCGACTACCCTAGGGCTGACCTACCGGTCCCCCACACAACCGTCAAACTCCCGATCAAACTGCCTCTAAACCGCAACGGCCGGAAATCCCGCCGGGGCTCTGAGTCGCCGCCTTCGTCCCCTCCTTCTAAGTTCAAACCACCCGCACAGGCACCGACAACCCGGGCCGCGAGTCGTCGGGGCCGGGCGGCGGCAAGCCGGCTCCTATACGGGCAGGACAAACTTAGAAGAAAAGTAAGAAAACAGGGAAGGCGAGGCCGGGGGGGAAGTGCGGACGGGAGGGGCTTTGGGCTGGTGGATCGGGAATTGGGGGCGTGGGGGGTCAGCAGTCCGGCAGGTCAGGGACCTACCTAGGGGTCGGCGGCTCAGGGGGTCGGTGAGTCGGCAGGCCAGAGGAGGCCAGGAGGGGGTCAGAGCGGCACGGTTTGGGGTGGCAGCGGAGTGCGACCCCCGTCTGGACGGAGCCGCTTGAGCTGGCGCCGCTTCAGGGCAGAGAAAACGGGGTGCGAGTGCGCGTGGAAAGCGGTGGTACTAAGGGTGCTGGGGGGGGCGGGTCCAGTGGCTGGAGTTGCCAGAGGGCTAAAAGGGAAGCGGGCAGAGATAAAAGAGGCCCCGGGGGAGGGGGGGGGCTCAGGGCCCCTTGTGAGTCACTAGGGCGGCCACTGGGAGGGTCAGGAAAAAACTACGAGTCGGAAGGCTCCGGGAAAGACAGGGAGCAGCTAGAGGAGGCACCGGCAGCGCTAGGCTCAAAGGATGGCGTGCATTCTAGTGGGCGTGCATGCGTGCCGATGCATGCTCAGGCAAACATTTGTGCCTGTGCGTGTTTGTGCGTGCGTGCGTGCGTGCGTGCGTGCGTGCGTGCGTGCGTGTGTGCGTGCGTGTGTGCGTGCGTGCGTGCGTGCGTGCGTGCGTGCGTGCGTGCGTGCACACCAAAAACCAAAAGGATGCAGCGGCGGAGAGAGGGGTTGGGGGAGCAGGGGCCTAGAGGCCGCTGGGGCTAAGGGTCAGAGGCGGTGCGAGGAGGGAGAGCGGGCGGCACTAGGGGGGCCAAAGGGCCAGGGATCCCAAAAGGGCTTAGGGGCCTCGGGGTGTAAGCGGCAATATCCAAGGGACTATGGGACGTGGCGGCGGCGACGCAGGTGGTGGGGGGGAGTGTAGCCCAGAGGGGGAAAGACAGATCCTGGGGGGAGGGGCAAAGGGAAAACCAGAGGCCGAAGCTGCCAGCTGGCTACAACAGACGGAGGGGAGAGGGTGCGTGGGGTGCACGTGAAAGGGGGTTTACGGCGTCGGGTGGGGGTGGTGGAGACTGGAAAAAGGAGGGCCGCAGAAAGAGTCCTCTACGGAGGGGTGCCCAGGAGGGCCCCTTGGGAGTCGCTAGGGGGGGAAACGCTAGGGGGGCCACTAGGAGTGCTGGCTACCTAGAGAAAGGGACACTAGTAGTGCCTAGGCTCCGGGAAAGGCAAGGAGCGCTCACAGGAGCCACCACTGGTTCTAGGTTCAAAACAAGGCGTGTGCACGCGAGCGAGCGAACGTGCGTGCCAGCGCGTGCAGAAGCGTGCGTGCGTGCGTGCGTGCATGCGTGCGTGTGCGTGCGTGCGTGCGTGCGTGCGTGCGTGCGTGCGTGCGTGCGTGCGTGCGTGCGTGCGTGCGTGCGTGCGTGCGTGTGCACGCAGGTCCAAAGGAGACGGGAAACCGCCACTAGGGACAGGGGGCTAGGGGCCCGGGGGGAGGGGACACTCTAGGAACCAGCGGCGGCGTGGGCGGGAGGAGCACGGAGGGCGGGGTGGGGGCGGCGGACACTCTAAGAACCGGCGGCGGCGTGGGCGGGAGGAGGGGCCCTCTAGGAATCGGCGGCGGCGTGGGCTGTGTGGGAGGGTGGCAGGAAAAGGGAGAGGAGCAAAAGCAGAGCCTAGTTGGAGGGGCGAAAGGCGGAGACAGGGGGGGCAGCCCGGGGGGGAAGGGGTCACGCGCACATGGGGTCCATGCGCATGTTCATGCCGAAATGCATGGAGGCACTCACCTGGGCCAATACCAGAGCAGAGGCCACTCCACGGCGCACAGACCAGCAGGTCTGGGTGTCACCGGATGAGCCAGGATGCCGAACGACAGTGACGACGAGCAGGGGTAACGGTCGTCGGCCACAGAGAAAATGCGGCGACGCGCGGCTGAGCCAGTGCCTCCGCCGTCACTCTAGCGTCGAAGCGCACGTTAAAGGGGATCCAACGCAACCGAAATCGAGGAAATCCGTCCACGGAGTCGGAAGCTACTGAAAAAGCTACTGACAGCGGCATCGGTGCACGCACTGCTGGCGGTGCTGGTGCCACGGCCAGCGGTGGCCACATCGCGCACTCTGCAGGTGTTGGCCGCGTGGCTGGCGGTGCCAACGAGGTGCACACGGACACCTCCATGCGTATGCCGGAAGGGGGCAGCGATGTGCTTGCCACTGGAGGGACCGCAGGGGGCCACGAGGTGCACTTTGCAGGCACAAGCGTCATGGGTGCTGCCATGCGTTCGGGGTCTGCTGCCCCGCCGACAGCCAGCGCTTCCGCCCCCATGGCTGTTGCGGGGTCACCACCCACTGACTCATCCCCTGGGGATGACGGCGGGGACAGTGGTGGCTCTCTAGGACCCCGCGTCGGGACTCTGGCTGCTTCCGGCCGTGCTGACAGGGCCGGCTCCTGGCGGGCATCACCGAGCCGTGACGATGAGGCCGTCGCCCTCGCGCGCGCTGCTGCGAGCCCTGCTCGGGGCGGGCGGAGCACACCTGTCAACCCCCTTGCAATCCGTACTACGAGTAGCAGCGGTTACATGCTCCGGAACCGCTCTGCCCTCAGCCCGCCGGGCAGCTGGTTAAACCTCCCCGGCATGAACGGCCGCGCGCACGCCGGTGCGATGGCAATGGCAGTCGACCTGCCCGTTGTCACTGCTGCCGCGCCTTTGGTGCCTCCCACCGTACCCAGGCAGTCAGCACCGGCGGATCTTGGCATTGGCCACGGGGCGCACGCTGGCACCTCCCGGGGCCCGGTCGGCACCCAGACTCTGCCTTTGCAGGTAAACTCCATCTTCGGGCAGCCAACCCTAGGGACATCGGCCGCGCTCACCCGCCCACGGGTGCACGTGCTGCCGGGCGTGGTGCATCGGCAGCCGCCATGTTGCTGCCACCGCGGCCCACCATCTTCGGGCAGCCGATCCCGGACCAACCGGCCTCGCGCTCCCCAGCGGTCGACCCGCGCACACGGTACCAGCTTGGGTCAGGGGTGTCTAGCCATGCCATCCCGACAGGTGGTTCGACTCAAACCCCGTCTTCTACCACGATCAGGTTCACGGCGACTACTGCGAGCACGACCGTGGCCCCGCCTTCCGCCACCACCCGGAGCGAGGCCGCAGGTCCTATGACGACGACGAAGACGACTCTCTCCCAGCGCGCTGCGGCCCCCACGGCATGTGGGCTGGTCCCCAGCGCAGGGCGCCATGAGTACGCCCGGTGCGCCCACCGCCGCCGCCGTCTCAGTCATCATGCTCAACGTACGGGGCCTCACTGGTGCTAAGCTGGTGCAGGTCACGGCCTGGCTGCGCGAGCAGCAGGCGGACGTGGGCATCTTGACTGAGACGCAAACCGCCGCAGATCCAAATGATTTGTTGCGGCGGCAGCCCGGTGCGAGCGCCTTTTGGCCTGGCGCGCGGTTTCTTCCACACGCCGGGTGCCGGTTCCACCGGCGGGGTGGTGATGGTCCTCAGTCCGGACTGCCCCCTCACTCAGCCCACTAGGCATGATGCCCCCCTCGACACGTCGGGGCGCATCCTCCGCGTCGACGCGTTCCTCGATGGATCGCCTTTCCGCCTCATTGGAGTCTACGCCCCGGCACAGCCTGTCCACCGGGGAGTTTTCTTCTCTTCCACCCTGGCTGGATACTTCCCGGTCAATGACCCTACCCCGACTGTTGTGGCTGGCGATTTCAACGTCACCCTGCACCAGGATGACCGCGTCGCCTGCCCGGTGCCAGGGGTGCACATCGGTGCATCAGAGCTGCTGGCCGTCATGGGCTCGGCACAGCTGTGCGACATTTGGCGCGACCTCAACCCTGCCGCCATGGCCTTCACTCACTGGTCGGCGTCGACATCATCGGGAAACCGCCTGGACCGCTTCCTTGTCTCTGAGTGCTTCTCACCAGCTCTGACCACAGCTGCGCTTCCTGCCGCCACTGCGCTCAGTGCGACCTCAGACATTCTGCCCTCAGCGCCCGTCTCCACCGACCATCTGCCTGTGTCCCTTATGGTGACTTGCATGACGTCAGGCGTGCCGCGTGGCCGGGGCATCCTGTCGTTCCCCCTGCGTTTGCTGAACTCCAAGGAGCCCTCCGCAGCCGTGAGCGCCTTTATCGTTAAGACGGTCCCCCCACTCATGGTGTGCCCGGCGTCTGAGCTCATCGGCGCCTTCGATGCCTGGAAGTCGGCATTCATAGACATGGCTGTTGGTGTTGACAAGCGCCACCGCCGGGACCGCCAGGCGCCCGCGCGTGCCGCCGACCACTGCGCGCGCAGCGCCCGAGAGGGCATGCTTGCTGCAGCAGCATCCGGGGGGGACGTCGGTGCGGCTGCCACCATTTGGCTCGCGCCGAAGGACAACGCTGCGGCGGCATGGCGTGCGCTCTCCGCATTGGCATGGGACGTGGCTGCCACCCTCGACCAGAACAAGGTTGAAACCAGCTCGTACTACTTCCACCACCAGGCACGCGAGATGCACACAGTCACCACCATGCTCTCCCTCAACCGATCCGGCCGTGCCCCTACTGACAGCCCCGATGCCGCCTCGTTTGTGTCGGACGCTCCGAAAGCGACCAAGTACGTTGTCGACTTCTTCTCTTCTGAGTCTTCCATCGGTCTGTTCCGCCCCCAGCTGGGCATTGACCCCGCAGCCCAGCACACCCTCCTGACCACCCTGCCAAGTAGGCTGGATGGGCCCTTCGCTGCCTTGGCCGAGGGCGTCGACTGTGCCAACGACGCGCTTGCTGGCATGCTTACGGCAGAAGAGCTGCAGGTTGCGCTCTCCCACGCGGCTAGGGGCAAGGTCCCCGGCGGCGACGGCATTCAGTACGAGGTCTACCGCCACTGGCGCGGTTCCCTCTCCCCCCTCCTCCTCCGTGTGTTCAACACCGGCTTTGGAGAGGCTGGCCGCACGTCACCTTTTTGCTCTGCTCCTCCGTGGGGTTGTTTGCTTGCTCTCCAAGCCAGGCAAGCCGTGACGAGCGCTGGTGCCGCACGCTAGAGGTGGTCAGGAACGGTTTCCCGCCAGAGGATGTTGACAACCCCGTGGCGTGGGTGCGCGGGGTCCAGTCAGGTGCCGGCCCCTCCGCGCCTCGGCAGCCCAACCGCCTGCAGGTGCGTCGCTCCGAGGGGGAGGCTGCTGCTCAGGCCCAGCCTCCTCCCAGCGGGGCGCCGATCAGCGACCCTGACCTACCAGAGGGGTTTGCTCAGGTCTGGACCCGCCTCCTCGACCCGACCATCCACCGGCCTTTTGTAATCACCGCTTGGCGCATCCTCCACTGCTGCCTTGGCTGCAACGCCTTCATCGCGGTCAAGCTCCTCGACCCGGACACCGCGCCGGCTGATGCGGACGGTAACCCGGACGTGTCAACTGCGTGTTGCGGTCACCCGTTCTGTGCCTCTCTCACCGACCCGCCTTTCGAGACCCTCGCTCACACGTTTCTCGACTGCCCGGCGGCACGACCAGCCATGCAATGGCTTTGTGACACGTGGGCGGCGCTGACGGGTGGCGCGCCGCCGCCGCTCACCGCCGCCGTTATGCTTGCCGATGACATGTCCGGGTGGAGTGGCGCGCCCGTGGCGAAAGCTAAGAAGAAGGAGCTGCGCGCGTGGACGCGCCTCCGTGTCACGGTCATCGGCGCCATCTGGCGTGTGCGCTGTGACCGCCAGGCGAGTGGGCTGTTGGGGGACAGCCTTGCCCTTCGCGCCGTCCGCCTGGCCCTCGACTCTGTCACCGGTGCCATCCGGCGGGATTGGCAGCGTACCAAGGAGGACATCACCATGGTGGACGATGGCTTCTTTTGCGTGGACTGGTGGCGTGGCTTTGACGCAGAGCGTGACAAGGACTGGTTCTGCAGCCAATGGGCGACACCGCCGCTCCTTTGCGCGGTGCTTGCTGCGCCCGGTGCCACTACAGGCGACACAACGTACACCCTCGACGTCCGCGTGGGCGTCGTGGGGCAGGTCCCGCTGCCGGCGTGAAAGGTTTCCTGCTGTGCGTACGCCATTGCTTGCCTGACCTCCACGTGTCTGCTTACTTTGGTGCCCCAGAGACCACCACTGTTCCGTCAGGCAGCCCCTCACTCCCCCTGCTGTCCTCCCCTCCACCCGCTGCTTTTCTCTCTGCCCCTTCCCCCCCTTTTTCTGTGGTAGAGAGTCCAGCCACTCGGCCGTGTCTCATGTTTTGCCGCGTTGCTGCCTTTTTTTCCTTTTTAGTTTCTTCTGCTTTGCCTCCTATTCCCCCCACCTGCCCTCTGGCTTGAGCCTGAAGGCGGGTGGGGGGGGGAGGGGGAGGACTGGTGGAGGCATGGCGCTCCTCCACCAGC
Source organism: Chlamydomonas sp. UWO 241 (assembly GCA_016618255.1). Lineage (NCBI taxonomy): Eukaryota > Viridiplantae > Chlorophyta > Chlorophyceae > Chlamydomonadales > Chlamydomonadaceae > Chlamydomonas > Chlamydomonas priscui. Next base: position 31,058 of record VFSX01000273.1, read on the forward strand.
CCTCTCCCTGTCCCCCCATCAAAAGAAAAAAAGAAAAAAAACTCTCCCGCTTTGGCATCAGGTTAGACACCGGATTGAGTTTGCTGCTTTCCCAGTTAGGCGTGCTTGTTATTCCTCTCTGTGCCCCTCCTTTCATTCCTGCCCATCTGCCCTCTGGCTCAAGCCGGTGGGCAGGTGGGGGGGGGGGGGCTGGCAGAGGAGTCCCTCCGCCAGTCCTCCCCATTCCCTGTGCACCTGCCTCCCCATCTGCCTTCCAGCTCCGCCCCCTTCCCTTTTCCTCCCTCTCCCTTTCGTCTCCTCTGCCTCTCGCCCCCTTCATTCTTCCTCCCTCTCCCTGTTCTTCTCCTCTGCCTCTCGCCCTCTCCTCAGCCACCATGCCCGCCTCCCGGTTCTTCCACTTTTACTATCCCTACCCCCTCGTCCCTCTCTCCTCTCCCCACTCTGGTCCGTCTCCCCCTCTCACTGCTCTGTTTGCTCGTCCCACGCTCCCCGGTCTTCACCTCCCACCCCCCCCACCTTCTCTCTCACGCCTCCCTCCCATGATTTGAGTTTGCTGCTTTCCAGGTTAGGCGTGCTTTTTAGTCCTCTCTGTGCCCCTCCTTTCATCCCCCCACCTGCCCTCTGGCTCAAGCCGGTGGGCAGGTGGGGGGGGAGGGGGCTGGCGGAGGAGTCCCTCCGCCAGTCCTAACCATTCCCTGTGCACCTGCCTCCCCATCTGCCTTCCAGCTCCGCCCCCTTCCTTTTTCTTCCCTCTCCCTATTCGTCTCCTCTGCCTCTCGCCCCCTTCATTCTTCCTCCCACTCCCTGTTCTTCTCCTCTGCCTCTCGCCCTCTCCTCAGCCACCACGCCCGCCTCCCGGTTCTTCCACTTTTACTATCCCTCCCCCTCCTCCCTCTCTCCTCTCCCCGCTCTGGTCCGTCTCCCCCTCTCTCTGCTCTGTTTGCTCGTCCCACGCTCCCCGGTCTTCACCTCCCACAAACCCCCCACGCTCCTTCCACTCTCCCACGCCTCCCTGCTTTCCCTGCCCTCTTCTCTCCCCCGTGCTCCCCGCTCATCCTGCCTGTTTCTCACTCCCTTCACTGTTCTTATTGGCCCCCCGCATCTCCCTGTCTTTACCTCTCCCTCCCATCCCTGCCTGCCCCCTCCCCCGCATCTCCATGTCTTTCTCTCTCCCCCACCATCCCTGCTTGCCCCTTCCCGCCCTGCTTGCACCACCATCCTTTCTTGTCTGCCATTCCCCCCTTCCCTCTCCCTGCCTGCCCACTCCCTGCTTGTTCCCCTTCCCTTCCCTCCCTCCCCTCCTTGCGTGCCCCACTCTCCACTCTCCACTCTCCACTCTCCACTCTCCACTCTCCACACAGGTATACTTTCGTCATCCTTTGCTTCTACGTCTCCCTCTCCCCTCGAGTCATTTTCAGCCTTCTTCCAGTCGTTCCCTCATCGTTCCATCGTCCCACGTGCCTCGAGTTTCTTGACTTCCATTCCCTCGTGTCCGTGTCCTTCGTATTCCTTATCCTCTAGTCCCGTTCCCCCGAGTCCAAGTTCCTTAAGTCCTGTCGGCTCTGGTGCTCTAGATGGATTGGCTTGCGTGTCCCTGTGTTTTCAGGGGCCGCCACGGCTCCGGCCGTGCCTTCGGGAGTCTCCGTTCCAACACCAGGGTCTCTTGTTTCCTCTTTGTTCCTGTGTTGCTGTCGCTTAGGTGTTGGCATGCACGCGTTGCTTGAGTGTAACGTTGGCCTCTGAAAATAAAAAACGTCCCATGTGCCTCGAGTTTCCTGACTTCCGTTCCCTCGTGTCCGTGTCCTTCGCCTTCCTTATCCTTGAGTCCCATTCCTCCAAGTCCAAGTTCCTTTAGTCCTGTCGGCTCTGGTGCTCTAGATGGACTGGCTTGCGTGACCCTGTGTTTTCAGGGGCCGCCACGGCTCCGGCCGTGCCTTCGGGAGTCTCCGTTCCATCACCAGGGTCTCTTGTTTCTGCTTTGTTTCCTGTGTTGCTGTCGCTTATGTGTCGGCATGGCTGCGTTGCTTGAGTGTAACGTTGACCTCTGAAAAAAATATCCGCTGGTCGGGAGGTCTTGGGTACGCGGGCGGGCACGGGGGCATGCGTGGCCTTGTGGCCTTGGGCCTAGGCTTGAGGGTGGGTTGCTCTTGTTAGGCTGCGGGTTTGTGGGTGGTGCGGTGTGTGCGTTAGGGTGTGTGTGTTGGGGAGCCGTTGTCCTCCACTCTCTTGAGGGATTGGCCTCTCTTGGTTTGTCCCGGGGACCTCTCTTTGGTTCGGGCCAGGGTACCCACCTGGCACGGCTTCCGGCCAGTTTGTTGCTGTCGCTTTTGGGGACTACCTTGGACCGACGATTGTCTGTGGTTTCAGCACCAGGCCCTGGGGATGTGCTGTTGTTCCCAGCGCCGCTCCCTGGCCGTTCTGCTCCTTTGCGGCCAGGGAGGGGTCTCGCTTGATCATGGCGTGGCCTCCGGCCATGATCTCGGGACTTTTTCGGGTTACCTCGGACCGAAAGGTCCGTCCCAATCGGTGCTGTCTGACCAGCTCCTGCCTAGTCAGTTTCCTCGATTGGTGCGATGTCCGGCCATTTCCTCGAGTTTGGGTTGGGATTTTCACGGACCGGATGGTCCGTCCCTAGGACCGCAAGGTCCTTACTGGCTCGATTCCGCGAGACCAGGCGTCTCCTCATGTGGACGGGGTCCACGTTGTTGGGGTGATTCCCGGACGTCCTCTATCTATGGGGGAGGCACCCACTAGGCTCGGGATATATCCTGCAAGGGCGGGGGCGAGCCCCGCCCAGGCTGGAGGGGAAGACCTAAGACAAGGAGGGGAAGAGAGCTGGGGGGAGGGAGAAGGCAGAGCAGGGGGGGGGGGCTAACAGCAAGACTAGCCAACTAAGCAAAGGCCTAGCCGGTGCGGGGGGGAAGGCTGTGCGGGGGGGAGGGCGACCGGGTCGCCCACGCGCATGCGGTACTCTAGGTCTTCACCCCGAATCTGGCAGAACACGGGAGACGCGCCAATCGCCCACTCTTCAGCGAAAACCTCTAGGGAGAGCTTCACGTCCCGGCCTCGCCACCAGTCGGCACAGAAAACGCCGCTATCGAGAGTGCGTACGTCACACTCCACTCGCCGCCAGTCGCGAGAGACGGACGCAACCAAGGACTCGAAGGCCATGCGAGCAGAGCGGTGGGCGAGGGCGTGGTGGTCCAGCGAGGCCTCAGGGTGAAGGCCCGAGGCGACGCGGCACCGTATGCGCCAAAGGGACCCGAGGGTAGCAACCCGAAGACGGGTCCACATGCGTAGGAGCCAAGGGTCGGAGCCCTAGCCCGGCCACCCAGCGGTCGGGTCATCAGCCAGAAGGAACAAAGGGTCACGAGGCACCTCCTTGTTTGTGAGCGCGCGCCACGTTTCCACGAGCCACGTGATGACGAGCCTGGCTGCCGGGCAGTCGAGGAAGACGTGGGTGAGGTCCTCGACATGGCGCTTGCCCGCACAACACGGGAGCGGGCAGAAAGCCGAGCTCGGATCGCCTCCTACTCTGCGCCGGACATGGTGAAGGAACGCGTTGCACCCAAGGGAGCCGTGCAGGATACGCCAGGCAGTGATGCGTTACGGGTGGTGGATGGACCGGTCATCGATGCGCAGCCACACTTTCTTGAAGCCCGGGCGGGGCACAAGTCGAGTGGTAGGAGCGGGGCTGTGCAGTAGCCCGTTGCAACGCCCGCTGATCCCTCTCAGCGGTGCCGGTGCGCTCCTCCTGCGGCGTGGCAATGTCGAGCCAGGATGGTGGACCAGAGCCGCTGGGGCCCGGGTCGTCGGGGTTGGTGACCCGATGGCAGCCGAAGCCCGCCAGCGAGCCTCGTTGCCTTCAAGACCGCTTGCCCCAAGCAATGCATCGTCGACCCCCTCGAGAGGGATCTGGGCCGGATCAGGCGGCGGGGGGGGGAGTCTGCCCCTGCCAGGTCCACAGGGCTGGGTAGGCAGCACCGTCTTCGGCGTAGTCTGTGGCATCAGCGACGATGCCAGTCGCGCGGGTCACTGCGGTGCCGACGGTAGCCACCGTGGCGGCGGTAGGGCCCGCGATGCCACCCCCTGACACGGTTGTGCCAACTGTGCCTGTGGACAGGCCCGCAGCGCCGGAGGCCGGGCCCACAATGACCATGGTGGAGTCATCGGCAAAATCAATGGTGACCGGGGCGAGGTCGCCAGAGGGCAGGACGATGGTGGGGATGCGGCCCGTGGAGGCAAGGCTGCCGAGGTAGCTAACGAGGGGTTGGAAGACGATGAGCCACTCCTGGCAGCTAACCGCCGAGCCCTGAGCCAGAGAAGAGCGCACGGGGAACTCGGGGGAGAGGAAGCCATTGACACGCGCCCGGGAGACGGAGCCATGGAGGAGGATTTGCTCCCAGCGGATGACGCCCTGCTCCTAGAAGCCCATGCGGCGCATGACATGCACAAGCCAGCCGCGGTCAACGGGGTCGTACGCCTTGGTGAGTTCGCTCTGCAGCACCCAAGCCGGGAGGCCGAGCTCATCGATGCGGGCTACCAGGCCCTGGGCGTACCGCACGTTGTCACTGATGTCGCGTCCAACGAGGAACGTGAACTGCGTGATGTCAATGAGGTACTCCAAGGGGCGTTGCAAGCAGCCGGACATAACGAGCATGGCGAGCTTGATGTCAGCATTGAGGAGGGTGAGCGGGCGGAAGTCCTCAAGCTCATCCTCGGGCTTGCTCGCTTTGTGGAGGAGGCAGATGGTGCCATCCAGCATGCGGGCCAGGGGCTCGGGGTCCCCGGTGGCCTGGAGGGCTGTGTTGAACACGTGCTGGAGGACGGGGATGAGGCGCTCCTGGAACACGTGGTAGAACTTGTAGGGCAAGCCATCGCTGCCAGGAGCAGAGCCGCGCCGGGCCCCATGGAGGGCTCAATCAAGCTCGTCGGGGGACAGCAATCCGAGTTTTGCGTTTGGGTCTGCCATGCGGGGAACACGAGCAGGGCTGCTCTTGCGCTATCCTGGGCCGCAGGAATTTCCAGTGATAGAGGGGGGGGCGGCTGCATGCTAGGAGGCCTACGTTGCATGGCTGCAGCTCTCAGACGTCCCCTGGACGCCAAGACGCCCCCCTAGACGACGTTTGGCCGAATGCTCTTTTCGTGAGTGCTGTCCTACAACACGTCGCATGTTGCGCCGAGGAGCCTAGGTAGCAAAGACTCGTTGCGCAGGAGATCGGGGCGACGATGGCGAACTGAGAGACCACAACCGTGTGAAAGGCCACTTCACGCACACTGCCCCGCTGCAAGTGCAGCAAAGGGCGCTGCGTAGCGACGATTTGTTGCAGCATGTCTGCATTACCGGCGACGGCAACGACGGAGAAATGAGAAAGGGGACGTCCCCTGTTTTTAACTAGCTCCTTCCTCCTCTCATGAACACCTCGATAATCCCTCTCTCTACTCACTGATGATGATGATGGATGTTACAGTCGGGGACACCTCTAAAGGCGTATAAGACCGTGCTCGGCGCGTATGGCCCGAGCACCTTACTGAGATGGCTGGCTGTTGGTGGCAGGGAACCCCAACTCTGTAAAGAGCGTGGGCGCACCCCTAGGTCCCCTACCGCAGCGACAGCAAACGCTTGTTGAAGAACGCATGTGGGGAAACGGAAACGCGAGGCAGGTAAATCGCCAATCGCCAAATATGTGTGCTTCTTGAATTTATACTATGTGACTGCGCAGGCCGCAGGTGTGCCTTATGCTAGTCCATGCCGCCGCTGCGCCCGCAGCAATCTTCATGCAGGCTCCCTTCCAGCAGCCGCAGGCTCCGCAACAATCGCTCCAATAGCTCCGCTCCAATAGCATCGTCAACTCCCCAACGAATCAACGCTGTGCTGGCGCGAGGCCCGGCCCCTGTGCTGTGCTGGCGCGAGGCCCGGCCCGCACCCTGTGCTGTGCAGGCGAGAGGCCCGGCCCGCACCCTCCGCTGTGCTGGCGCGAGGCCCGGCCCCTGTGCTGTGCTGGCGCGAGGCCCGGCCCGCAGCCTCCGATGTGCTGGCGCGAGGCCCGGCCCCTGTGCTGTGCTGGCGCGAGGCCCGGCCCGCACCCTGTGCTGTGCTGGCGCGAGGCCCGGCCCGCAGCCTCCGCTGTGCTGGCGCGAGGCCCGGCCCCTGTGCTGTGCTGGCGCGAGGCCCGGCCCGCACCCTGTGCTGTGCAGGCGAGAGGCCCGGCCCGCACCCTCCGTTGTGCTGGCGCGAGGCCCGGCCCCTGTGCTGTGCTGGCGCGAGGCCCGGCCCGCACCCTCCGCTGTGCTGGCGCGAGGCCCGGCCCCTGTGCTGTGCTGGCGCGAGGCCCGGCCCGCACCCTGTGCTGTGCTGGCGCGAGGCCCGGCCCCTGTGCTGTGCTGGCGCGAGGCCCGGCCCGCACCCTGTGCTGTGCTGGCGCGAGGCCCGGCCCGCACCCTCCGCTGTGCTGGCGCGAGGCCCGGCCCCTGTGCTGTGCTGGCGCGAGGCCCGGCCCGCACCCTGTGCTGTGCTGGCGCGCGGCCCGCACCCCCGCTGCGCTCTATGCGTGCGCAACGCTCTTTTCTCCATGCACGTCGCCCATGCGACTCGTCAGCAAATCTCCCCCCCGCTGTCTCGCCATGGGCATGCTGCCCATACTGCCGCCCTCGTTGCATTCCTGGCCATCTGCTCTGCATGCATGGCCGTCAGGTTCGTCATGGTGGCGGCTGTTCCCCCCGGTGTCCGCATGCCCCCGCCTGACGCCGCCCCCGCTAGCGCTCCCCAGACCGTTGCATGGTCGGGGGTAGCGCGCGCGGGGGTTGAGGGTTCGGGCACCACGATGGCGGCTGCCTTATCCGCTGTCGCTGTCGCTGTCGCCCCGCTGCTGTGCCTGGTGCTGGTCTGCGCATCAAACATTTCGCATATCTGCCCGCATGGCCTGCATCTCTCCCCGCATGGCCTGCATCTCTGCACGCATGGCCTCCATCTCTGCACGCATCCCGTTCACGAGATCCCCCCCTCTCTCTGCCCTCTCCGCTGCCGCTGCCTCCCCGCTGCCTGGCTGCTGCCAGCGCGCTGCCTCGCCGCCGATCGGTCCGCTGATTGCGGCGAGGACGGCGGCTTTCCTGATGGACGCTCTTGTAGGCGGAGGCTGTCGCGCCATCGCCATCGCTTGTTATTTAGAACTGAGCATTAGAACTGAGCATTATAACTAGCTGCTAGCCATGTCGGAAGTTTTCTGACGCTATATGACCGAGAAAAGTATCGATTGAGGATGTTTGAGTGGCGTTGTTTTGCTTCTCGACATACGGTGACCATGTTCTCGGTTGAGCCTGCGCCGTTCTGGGCTGCAAATAACTACAAGATGCACCGCTTCGAGATTGAATGCCCTTGGGATTAACTAGCTGTGTCGGTGGGGCTGTTGGCCTTTTTTGGTGTGAGACGACGTGTTCCACGTGACCTAAACCTGACAGAGAGACTTCGAAGAGCGGTCAGTTAAAAAACACGGCAGAGGGAGGCTAGGAGACTAGACGAGATAAATAAGACCAGGGGCCAAAAATAGGGGAGGACAAAGCAGACAAAATACGACAAAGCCGTTGCAACGATAAGGAAGTTTCGACACAAATGATGATTCTCAATCTCCTTGATGCGTTTGGGAAAACTGCGCCGACTGGGCATGCGCCGCATTGTCGAGGGATGTAGAAAGGTACACCCACTTCACAGGTTGTTTAGTTACAACGGGCGTTTATGAACCCCAGCCCGGGGCTACTTTACCCTTGTTTTTGGCGTGACATGGCCAACTTTCTGGTCTCGTGCCTTGATATACGTAACACAAGCCTGGAGATGGTAGAGGATCGGGAGGAATAATTGACCTGAAGCGAACGATGTTTTGAATTAGGAGTCAATGAGGCAGCCACGATAGTGGCGGGGACCCAAGCGTGGGTTCCCGAGGAGCTGCGGTGGACTGTGCCGTTTGCAGTGCACCGCAGCTGGCGCACCTGAGAAATGCCCACGCTGGGTCTCACACGTGAAAGCTGCCTCAAAGATGACGACCTCAAAACGGAGTATGCAGAAGGAACATATTTATCCGCTATAACCGGGGGGCAAGCTTGCTTTCTAACCTATCACCAAATCCCACACTGTTGGTCACTACTGACCGCCTTTTCCAGCCCCTTTCTAGGTAGTTAGGCTTAGGGATGTGCCCCTCACCGAGTCCTTCTGTGCCTCCCCCCTTCAGCAGGGGGGGGGCCTGCGACACGTCCAATGTCGTGCTCGGTGCAACTACAAGGGGTCAGCTTCTGCTCAGAGCCGGGTTAAGGGTAACAGGTTGAGAATCCTGTGAATGCTGGTTGAAATCCCAGTTAGAAAACCCCTTAACACGTTAGAGGTTGCGGCCCGGCTGGATATCCTTTTCGGCCACGTCTTGGCCTTTCTCCCCACGGGGGGATGTCTCTTCTGGCAATTGGCGACGAACCTGCCTTGCGTTTTCCGTTTCCCAACATGCGCTCACCGACTTCAACAAGCGTTTGCTGCCGCTGCGGTAGGGGACCTAGGGGTGCGCCCACGCTCTTTACAGAGTTGGGGTTCCCTACCACCAACAGCCAGCCATCTCAGTAAGGTGCTCGGGCCATATGGCGCCGAGCACGGTCTTATACGCCTTTAGAGGTGTCCCTGACTGTAACATCCATCATCATCATCACAACGCATCACTTCTCAGGTCAATTTTTATGTTGCGTTCATTCTGTTGCTCAAAATCTGCGCGTGGTGCTTCCAGGGTACAAGGCTACACGTCCGCCAGGATACCAACCAGCTCGTCAGCCAGCGTGCTGCTGCCTCCAACATTTTTGCCACTTACCCCCAGCAGCCCGCCTGTGCCATGGCCGCTGTAGCCCAGCCCGCCCACGTGCACGACCGCAAGGCCGCCAGCAGGTGGTGCTCCACGGCGGCTGACAGGCGCAGATGCAATGCGCGCCTTTGCCCCAGCTTTGGTGCCTTGCCCTCGGTAGTGCTGGTGGGGCTCGCGAGCGCAGCTGCTCGGGGGCGCGCCGTCGCCGCTCAGGCGCGCGCCCATGCTCGTGCTGCAGCCAAAGACCGCCGATCCACCGCCGGTGTGGTCGAGAGAGAGAGCCACTGCCGCGCCGCCGCCCCACGCGCCCACGGACGGGGTATCGCCCGCCGCGAGGGTGCGCTGCACGGTATTTATGCTCACAGTCTGTCCAGACGCCACCTGAATCAGGCAAGACAGGCAGCAGTGTTTATATTTGTCACCTCGCAAACCGCAAAAAAAATGTATTCGCAGAGTGAGATTGGCCGTATCGGGCCGGCGCTGACGGGGACGGGGCGGGGTGGGGGGGATTGCAAGAATCTCGATCCGAATCGTGCAAATCAGCATTTTCACACTTTTTGCAAACCGTCAGGCAGACCCGCAGGATGGGAGTGTTGTGTGAGTGTGTGTGTGCATGTGTGTGTCCACGCTTGAAGGAGGTCGGGTTGCAGAAGCTGCCACCAAAACGTGCCGCAAATGTGGCATTTGGAGGTGGGCAACGCACGTGCATACCCTCACACCCACTCACTCCCACTCACTCCCACACACTCCCACACACTCCAACTCACTCCCATCCTACTCTTACTCACCTCTAATCACCCCCACACACCCCCACTCACTCCCACTCTCTCCTCTCTCACTCACTCCCACTCCCCTCTGACTAACACAAGAATGGCCCCCCTCCCCCAAAACAAACACACACACACACAGGCACACATACATGTGTGCATGCATGCACCTGCAGCTGCGCACGCCATGCCCTCTGCACGTCCAGCGCCGCACGCGCTTGAATGCACGCTCCCCCACAAACACACACACAGGCACACATACACGTGGGCATGCACGCACCTGCAGTTGCGCACGCCACGCCTTCTGCACGTCCAGCGCCGCGCGCGTGCTCTGGCGCCGCTCCGCCACGACGCGCAGCTTCAGGCCGGCCGACACCGCCTCTGCCGCGGCGCGGGCCTCCACCATGTGCACCATTGTGACTTCGCCGCGCAGCATGGCGTGCACGCCACACGACGACGCCGGGGTCACAAACCCGGGCGGGGCCGCACCCCACGCGCCGGCGGAGCACGGGCGGGCGGCCCCTGGTCGCAGCAGTGACTGCTGCTGTTGTTGGGGCGCGCCGGCGCCCGACAGCAGCCCGCGTGCGCCCGCGGACGCGGACGTTGCGCGCTGCCTTGCCGGCTGCAGCCTGTCGAGCTCGTGCGTGGGCGTGGGCGGGCGGCCGACCCAGTCTGCGCGGAAGTGCGCCAGGTGCAGCGGCGTCTGGGTGTCCGCGCCGCCGCCCCCCGGGAAGTGCGAGCCTGGCGCCTCGCCGGTGCCATGGATTGCCATCACCTCTGCACCACGGTGTGTAACCACGCGCGCCTGGGAGGAAGCGAGTGGGGCGAGCGAGTCGGGCGAGTGAGTGGGGTGAGCGAGTGGGGCGAGTGAGTGGATTGCCATCTCCTCTGCACCACTGTGCGTGAACACGCGCGCCTGGGAGGGAGCGAGTGGGGCGAGCGAGTGGGGCGAGTGAGTGGGGCGAGTGAGTGGGGCGAGTGAGTGAATTGCCATCTCCTCTGCGCCACGGTGCGTGACCACGCGAGCCGGGGGGGAGCGAGTGGGGCGAGTGAGTGGGGCGAGTGAGTGGGGCGAGTGAGTGGATTGCCATCTCGTCTGCGCCATGGTGCGTGACCACGAGCGCCTGGGGGGGTGAGTGGGGCGAGTGAGTGGGGCGAGTGATTTTAAAGGTTTTACACATACTCGCCCGGAGGACCCCGGGGTATGAGTTAAGGCCTTGACTTCACGTCTAGGGGGGCTCTACTAGGAGAGCCCGTAAGGCCACGCAGTGCGCCAGCCTACTAGTGGGGCGAGTGAGTGGGGCGAGTGATTGGGGAGAGTGAGGTGCGTGTGGTTGTACAGGTTTGACATGAGCGCTCCCGGAGGACCCCGGCGTTTGAGTTCAGGCCTTGACTAGAAGTCTAGGGGAGTTCCACTGGGGGAGCCCGTGAGGCCACGCAACTGTGTGGGGCGAGAGGGGCGAGTGGGTGTGGGGTGAGTGCGTGTGGAGCGAGTGAGGCGTTGGGGCCGAGTGAGGCGAGTGGATGGCGCACTTGCGTTGTGGGCAAGAGTGCGTTTGCAGGTTATATTGATGGGGGTTATCCAGGGCTTTCAGTGCAATGCGGTCCGTGCAGTGTGTGCCTGCCAGCACGGGCTTGTTGTGCATGTGTGTGTGCGTGTGCGTGGGTGTGTGTGTGCGTGTGTGTGCGTGTGTATGCACACATGCGCATGTGCATGTGCGTGCATATGTGCGTGTGTGCGCACACGTGTGTGTGTGTGTGTGTGTGTGCGCGTGTGCGCATGTGTGCGTGTGTGCGCGTGTGCGCGTGTGCGTGTATGCACGTGTGCGTGTGCGCGTGTGCGTGTGTGTCTGCTTACCTGGCCCGCGGTGCGCACGGACCGCGCGGTAAACACCTTTGACGCACAGCGTGATGCAGTGTCGTCCAGCTGTGCCGCGTCCTCTTGCCCCAGCGCACACGAAAGTGCCGCGGACGGCATGCGTACCTGCGTGGGTTGCGCATGTGTGCTTGTGGGCGGGTGGGTGGATGAGAGTGTGTGTGTGTGTGCGTGCGTGTGCGCGCACTCAAAAGTGCTGCGGACGGCATGCGAACCTTCGTTGGTTGCGCTTGCGTGTGTCTGTGGAGGGGGGGGGGGGCTGTGGCCATGTGTTTGTGCGTGCTTGCGAGCGTGCATGCATACGTGTGTACCTGCCCCCCCCCCCCCCCGTTCCTTCCACCACACCCATAGGAGATTTCTCAAAGGAGATTTCTTATTTCCCTCCCTTCCTCCCTCCTCTTCCCTTCCTCCCCCACGCACCCATAGGAGACTCCTCCTAGGAGACTCCCTTCTCCCAAACCCCACACCTTGTCAAGGAAAGCCAGCATCACAGCGAGCGTCTCCTTTGCGTTGTCCTAAAGAGACCTAGGGGAGAGAGACGAACACTGACTACTTTACCTTTCTCCCAATCCCACACCTCCACACCTCCACACTGACCATTGCCCTGCTCCCAATCCCACACCTCCACACCTCGTCAGGGAAGGCCAGCATCTCAGCGAGCATCTCCTTTGCGTTGTCAAGCCACAGCATCTTGGCAGGCGGGGAGTAGGCATCAAAGACCTGTTGTGCGGTGAGGCAGTCGAGCAAACAGCATCTCAGTGGTCGAGGCCACAGGGTTGCCACTGGCGTTGGCATTGGCATTGATGATGTGTCGGTCGGTCAAGCCACAGCATTGGCGTTGGCAGTGGTTGTGAGCCACAGCATCTTGGCGGTTGGGGAGTAGGCATCAAACACGTGTTGTGGGGAATTGGTGAGGCGGTCGAGCAAACAGCATCTCGGTGGTTGAGGCCACAGGGTTGGCATTGGCGTTGGCATTGGCAGTGATGATGTGTCGGTCGAGCCACAGCATTGGCAATGGCATTGGTTGTGATACACAACATAGATCTTGTCGGGCGAAGAAAATACGCCATGGGGGGGGACGGGGTAAAAGATCCCCCGGAGTAAAAAATCCTCCCTTATCAGTTCCTCTGTCCTATGCGCTGCTAGGGGCTGTCTCCACACACCCGCTCCGGTGGGGACATGGTTCATACATACATGAAGGCCTCCAGAAGTGGGGGGGCCGAGGGGGGGACTACTGTGGGTCATGGAGCAGCTGGTGTTTGGGTGCTGCAACAGGGCATCAGCCCACCATCTACATGCAACAGTGAGGAATGTCCGTGGCGTCGCGAGTCGAGCCTCCGGCCAGCCCGCAATCGAGCGAAATGTGAACTAGACATTACTTCAACCTTCTCTGCCTTTGCGACGTGCGTCGGCTGCTGTCGTGATGCACACGCGATGCTGATGTGGGGCTCACCATTGAGGCATCGGGCACCCATCGATCCCCAAATCGACTCCTGCAGGGGCAGCGAGGCCCCCCCAGGGCCCCCACTTCGTATAAACATTCACTATATTGTTGTGAAGCTGGCCCACACCCGCTGGAACAGTAGAGAGTCCCAAAACCATGGCCTGTCGCATGTGCATGGTGTTGTTGCATGGCGCCGCCCATGCGTGCATGGACGCATGCACACCATGCACCCCTGAGGCTGCCCAAGGGCACCTGGCGGCCCCCGGCTTGGCCCAGGCACGCCCAAGGTATGTAGAAACAATACCAAGGTGAATCAATACCAGGCCCAGGCCATAAGCAGCTCCAGTGGCACTGGATCTGACTAGTTACAGTTACAGTTACAGTTACATCGGCTTTCCAGCAAAGACTACCTCTAGTCCTAGTACCACCGCCTAGACCCAAGTCCAGTTCTGGCCCTAACAATTACTTGTGAGGGGCGGTAGCTACCAGCCGGCTGCCTGCCAACGTGTAGTCCCAGAGCAAAAAGGAGAGCTATTGTGCGACGCCTCAAAAATAGGTCCTAACTGCTTCTAGGGGATAGGGGGTCAAGTGGCGCTTGCCAATCTACTTGACCGCCGTGGTGGAGGGGCCGGCGCCTGAGGGGCAGCCGGACCGTACACCACGGCTCTCCACCCGACCCTATCCTGAGCACGCTCAAACGCCGTGTCCGAAAAAGTCTTCCAATCAGAACGAGTGCCACTAGTTTCGCCTAGCTGCTGAATCAGTAGCTTAAGAAAATAGTGTCGGGAGGAGGCTGGAGGCCGGCCTTGCTGCCGAGCCACATCCATTGTGCAGTCAAAAGTCGTACGAGGAAGACGAGAAGCCGGCATGCGCATCACATGGCCTAGCCACTGCATTGATCGCTTTGCCACAAGGCTCTCAATTGGCTCAGTGTCGCACGCCTGCCGAATATAAGTTAATCTGTGCCGGTCAACCAGGCGCACGCCCAGAATGCAACTGGATCTGACTAGGGGGATTTTTTTACCCCCGAGGCCGTTTTGGGCCGAGGCAGCAGCAAGCGCCTTACTTGTACAGTACAGCCCCCACACTTTGATTCACACAATGAAACTTTTCAGGATGGTAGAACACAATTAGGGGCACCCCCACCTGAAAGGGCAGATTTTAAAACGAAGAGACGCTCCATCAGCAGAAATCCCTCGAAAACATGGGGGATCTTTTACCCCGTACCCCCCTACACCTGCTTTTAGGGAATTGGTGAGCTGGGCCAGGGCGTGCGCATTGGGAAGGTCCAAGCCGAGATGGAAGCTGCGGGTCCGTCTGCCTCGGCCTCATCGATGCCCTACCACATTTCCAACGCCGCAGGCGGCGCCTTCACTTGCGCGGATCAGGTGGCGACTCACGCGCTCCGAGACCACCCGAGGTGCTCACCCGACCAACTGAGGCACCGCCTAGGGCGTCACACCCGACCACCTCAGGCGCCACCCCGACCGCCTCGGCTTGATGCCCGCCTTCACTAGCGCGCCTCAGGAGTTCGGATTGTGGCATTGATGATACCGACGGGACTGGGCTCTCTGCACAGCCCTTGACCTTCGCCCTCTCCTCCCCATCAACCCCCCTTGGTTGTCTCAGCCATGTGAATTAGAACAGTCGTATTTGTTTGAAACACAGTCACGGGGATTCAATAGAAACCTACCAAACCCTGGCCCACACCACACACTGCTTGTGCGCCTCTTCCACAGGTTCCGTACAGCTGAACGACCCCAGAGCCAAATATGGATTACAACGACGAAACCGGGCAGAGACCGGGCCTCTCTGCAAAGCCCCTGACTCCCCAACTCCCAAACCCCAGACCCACACATCCCTTTATTTCCAAAGCCCGAAGCTCAATGCCCCCCAAAACACACGCACACACACCTGCTTGTACGCCTCCTCTGTACTGCCTCAGCTCTCCTCTGTACTGCCTCAGCGCAATTGTACGCCCCCAGCGCCACAGCAGTGCCGCGCATGGATTATAACAACAACTCCGGACTGAGACCATGCTCTCTGCAAAGCCCCTGAGCCCCCTGACCCGCAAACCCTAAACCCCCAAATCCCTGTAATCCTAAAGCCCAACACCAAAAACCCACACGCACCTGCTTGTGCGCCTCCTCCACCAGTTCCGTGTAGTTGTACGCCCCCAGTGCCACGCGCGCGACCGCCTCAAGGAACGCGTCGAAACCAATGCGCGACATGTCGACGTCGTCAGCCGCGTCGTCTTTGCAGCTGATGCCGGGACCAAAGGGGGGCGCTTCGTCCCTGTGGTTGGTTGATTGGCTGTGAGGCAAGGGGGTGAGAGCAGCGGAAAGGTGATGGAGGGAGGGAGGGGGCCTGGGCCCAACAGGGGGCGGGGCGCCTGCGGTGATTCGGCTGCAAGGCGGTGCGAGGGAGGAAGGGAGGGAACGCATCAACCCGACGCGCGACATGTCGGCGTCGGCGTCGCTGCTGATGCCGGGACCAAAGGGGGGCGCTTCGACCCTGGTGGTTGGTTGGGATGTGGGTCAAAGGAACAAAAGAGGCGAGGAAGTTTGGGAGGGAGGGGGGTCGGGGATGCGACATTTTGACGTCTTCAGCTGTGTCATCGTCGTTGCTGATGCCGGGGCCGCATGGGGGGTGTTGCATCCCTATGGTTGCTTGGGTGTGAGGCAAGGGAACAAGAGAGGGAAGTTAGGGACGGAGGGGGGTCGGCAGAGCAAAACTGCAACGTCGTCAGCTGCATCGTCGCAGCTGATGCTGGGGCCGCAGGTGGGCGCGTCGCCCCTGCAAACAGGCGGGTGCACGGCGAGGGTTGTGCTTTGAGGGTTTCAAGGGCGTTGGGTTGTGGGCGAGGTGGGACGAGAAGCAAGGTCTTGAGGGAGGGAGGGAGGGAGGGAGGCCGTGGGGGGCTGCCAAGGCAACAAGGGGGCGCGTTGCCCCTGCGTTGTTCAGGCGCGAAGCTGGGGAGCTAGAGCTTCGGGGTATGGGGTGCGGGTTGAGGGCAAGGCGAGGAAAAGGGGGAGGCGGTGGGGGGCAGCTAGGCGCAAAAGGGGCGCGTATTTATGACTCACCCACCACCACCACCACCACCACACACACCTCGCCGCCGATGCCGCACTCGTCCCCACCGCCATGCGCTTCAATGCGCGTCCACAAACCCTTGCTCGTCTGTATGAGTATGCCTCCCCCCCCCCCCCACACCCATACCCACACCCACACCACACACCCACACCCACACCCACACCCACACCCACACCCACACCCACACCCACACCCACACCCACACCCACACCTGGCTGCTGATGCTATGCTTGGCCCCACCGCCGCGCGCCTGAACGCGTCCACAAACCCGCCCTTGGACGAAAGCTTCGGCACCAGCTCAAAGTCCTGGGCGAAGCGAAGGAACGCGCCGAGGGGAAGTGCATTCTTGGCACTGACAATGTCTGCCCACGACATGGCACTGGCTGCGTGCGTGTGTGTGTGCGTGTGTGTGTGTGTGAGAGAGAGAGTGAGAGAGAGAGAGAGAGAGAATGAGAGAGAGTGAGAGAGAGAGAGAGAGAGAGAGAGAGAGAGAGAGAGAGAGAGAGAGAGGGAGAGGGGGTAGGAGGAACGCGCCTAGGGGAGCGCGCATTCTTGGCGCTGACGATGTCTGCCCACGACATGGCACTGGCTGTGTGTGTGTGTGTATATGTGTGTGCGTGTGTGTGTCTGTGTGTAGGGGGGGGGGGGTAGAAAGGGAGAGGAGGTAGGAGGAACGCGCCTAGGGGCAGCGCGTTATTGGCGCGGACGATGTCTGCCCACGACATTGCACTGGCTGAGTGCCTGCAGTGTATATGTGTGTGCGTGTCTGTGTGTGTGTGTGTGTGTTACTACCTGTCCCCGTGTCCTCTGAAGATGACAATGATGCTGATGATGATGCTACCAAAATCCCCGAGCCCAAGGATATCCTCTCGTACTAGCGCATATGGCTGGTCACCCGCTAGCGAACGAACCTAAGATCCATGGGTGTTTTTGACTTCTGAAACGATTGCCGGGGTATGTGCTTTAGCACAGGCAAGAGCCGTAAACCAGGATGCCTAGCGGTGGGATCTGTAACGATTATCTTTCTCTCTCTCTGTGTGTGTTCGTGTCTGTGTGTGTGTGTGGTCGATTTTACAGTCCGTCGGACGCCTTTGATGGCGCATTAGTGTGTGTGTGTGTTTGTGTGTTTGTGAGAGAGATAGGGAGAAAAGGTAGGAGGAACGCGCCTAGGGGTAGCGCTGATGATGTCTGCCACGACATGGCACTGGCTGCGTGTGTGTGTATATGTGTGTGTGTGTGACTCCCTGGGCGGCCCACTCCCTGGGCGGCCCACTCCCTGGGCGGCCGCGGTCGCGAGTCACGGCGGTCGGCCCATGTGAGTCGCCGTCGCCCATCCCCCCTCATCGCCCCGCCCCCCCCCGTCGACTGCCGCCTATGTACTGCGGCCCACCCTGGACTATCCACCATCGTCACCGCCCGAAGGGGGCAGCCTTAGCGAGCCGAGCAACCTCTTCCGCAGTCCCAATCCTTATCCTGTCGCAGAGCCAGTCCCATGCCCTCGCCAGCGCCGAACAGCTCCTCGGCAGACTGTCGACCGCATCATGGACCGCCCCGCCACCGCCTGACGCCGAGCAGATTCTTGGCCGCGACCCACTGCGGCGCCACGACACCATGCACCACAGAGAACCTCACCTTGCCATGATCCCCCCTTCAGCACCCTTCACTCCCCCTGACACGCTCCAAACTACACAGTCCAACTCTTCCCCACCGTCACCCACCCACAGTCGACCACCCACCCACGCTTTCACCCCCACATGGAGCTCGCCGTCCCATGTGCGCGCCATGCAGGCCCATGCACCCCCGCCCCATGCACCTCCCCAGCCCCCCCGCGCACGCTGACCCCATGCTGGCAATCCAGGCTGGCAATCCCTCCTCACCCCCCCCCCCCCCATCCGTGAGCGCACACGCGCACGCGCACTCCCCCCTAGCCTCCCACGCCTCCTCCGACCCCTCCCAACCCCCCTCCCTCTCCCCCCTCGCCTCGCACGCCTCCTCCGATCCCTCCCACGCCTCCTTTGATCCCCCCACGCCCCCCCTGATCCCTCCCATGCCTCCCCTGATCCTTCCCACGTCTCCTCCGATACCCCTGATGAACCCTCACCTGACCCCCCCCCGATGCCTCATCTGACCCCTCCCACGCCCCTTCCAAACCCCCCTTTCCCGTCTACCGAGCCCCTATCCCAGGCCCGCCTGCCTTCGTCCGTCGCGCATCGAGTTCATCGGTCCAAGGAGCTGATCCGACGTCCTCATGGCCTGCCCAACGAAAACTCAGTCTAGTAGGCCGCGGCCGAACGGATCTAGTAGTTGCGGCGACGTTTACATTGCACGACGGACAACCCCGACTATCGCCCATGGAATTAATCGGCCCATGGGGAGATGATACGCTGCGATTGAAGTTGAAGTTGGTTGGCCAGAGTGGCAACCCAAGTTGTAGTTGGTTGGCCAGAGTGGCAACCCTAGTTGAAGTTGGTTGGCCAGAGTGGCAGCCCCCCCCAGACCCCCCCAAACCAAGGATACTATCCACTCGATTCAGGCGCTGGTCGGTCACCCGCTATTCGAAAGACATCCCAGTGCACGGGTCAGACTTCGTAACAATTGCCGGGGTGTATTGCTGTTAGTAGTACAGGCATTGCCGGTGCATGCGGACGGCCTCATGTAACGCTTGGTTGGTTGGTTGGTTGGTTGGTTGTGTGCGTGTGTGTGTGTGTGTGCGTGTTGATTTGTGTATGTGTGCGTAAGTGTGTGTATGTTAGTGTGCGTGTGTGTGTGTGTGTGTGCGTAAGTGTGTGTGTGTAAGAGAGAGTGTGTGTGTGTGTGTGTGTGTGTGTGTGTGTGTGTGTGTGTGTGCGTGCGCGCATCAACGAATCCTCATACTCATCTTATGCCATGCACGCGTTTATTTCACCAGGACACAGACACAGGGAGAGAGAGGCAGACAGAGAGACACAGAGAGAGATACACAGAAAGAGAGACAGCCAGACAGAGAGACACAAGCACAGAGACACAGACAGAGACAAGCAGGCAACAAAGATACAACCCACCTCCTACGCTACCGCCGCGCCGCGCCCCCATCGCCCCCACGAGAAGCGCTTGTCCAAATACAACTCAAACACGCGCAGCAGAGCGCCCTCATAGTCTTCAAGCGGCATGCACATGGTTATTTACCCCAACAGTAAGACAGAGACAGAGAGACAAAGACAGAGAGACAAAGACAGAGAGACACAGACAGAGAGCGAGACAGACAAGGACACAACAAGAGAGAAACAGGCGACAAACGAACAACCCACCTCCGCCCCCGCCGCCCCCCCCCCCCATCGCCCGCCACAAGCTGCTGCTCTTCCACGTAAAACTCAAACACGCGCAGCAGCGCGCCCTCGTACTCCCCCCCCTTGTACTCAGACGCAGCGCCACCTCATACTCATCTTGCGCCATGCACACAACTAGTATTACCGACAGGAAGACACGGACAGAGACACACAGACGGAGAGACCCAGGCAGAGAGGCAGACAGAGCAACACAGACAGACAGAGGCAGGCAACATTGGTTGTCAACAAACGCGCGACCCTCCTCAGCCCTCGCTGCCGCTCCAACGAGCTCCTGCTCATCTATGCAAAACTCAAACACGCTAAGCAGCGAAAACGCATACTCCCCGAGTCCCGCGCACACTTTTCTTTTTACCAACACGACAACAAAGACAAGGATACACAGAGTGTCGTGCAAACGTTTATTTGTACCAAAACGAAGACAGAGACAGAGATACACGGACAGAGGAAGACACAGAGAGAGACAGAGAGACACAGACAGATAGAAACAGGCAACGAACGACCGACCAACCCACCTCCTTCGCCCCCGCCGCCGCTCCAACGAGCTCCTGCTCATCCATGTAGAAATCAAACACGCGCAGCAGCGAAACCTCGTACTCCCCGAGCACAAACGTTTATTTTTACCAACACGATGAAACAGACAAGGATACGCAGAGTGCCGTGCAAACGTTTATTTGAACCAACACGAAGACAGAGAGAGACACAGAGAGAGACAGAGAGACACAGGGAGAAACAGGCATCGAACGACCGACCCACCTCCGCCCCCACCACCGCCGCGCCGCGCCCCCGCCGCGCCCGCCACCAGCTCCTGCTCGTCCACGTAAAACTCAAACACGCGCAGCAGCGCCCCCTCATACTCCTCCAGCGCCATGCACACGTCCTCGCGCGCGACCACGTCGTCGAGCGCGTCGAGCGCGCCCGCGCCGCGCGCGCACGCCGCGTGTGCGAGCACGTGCCCGTGCACCTGGTGGTACACAAATGTGTGTGTGACGTTGGGGAGTATGGGGCGCGCTGTTGCGCGAGTTTCTGTGTTTTCGGGCGCGTGTTTGTGCACCTGTTGGAAAAATAACGTGCGCGTGGTGCCCATGGCATCCATGATGGAGGCATGTTAGGGCCAAAACTGGACTTGGGTCTAGGCCTTTGTACAAGGACTAGCAAACAGTCTTCGATGGAAAGCCCATGTTCCTGCCATTGGCGGAGTACTGACGGCGCGCTGCTGCGCGTGTTGGAGTGTTTCTGGGCGCGACGCGCGCGCCCGCGCGTACGTTGCGTGCGTGGTCATGCACCTGTTGGTATATCCACACGGTCATCGGTTGGCCTCTCATCGGCTGGCCTGTCATCGGTCAGCCACTATACACACACGCCACATGCATTCAGGTTCTCCCTCCACACCCCACACCCCACCGATCGTACCACAGAACGGTGGGCGCCTGCGGTTCAAACTTCAAGGCCGCTCCACACCCATCGCACACACACACACACACACACACACACACACACACACACACACACGCACACTATCCACACGCACCACATGCGTTCACACTCTCTCCCCGAAACCGTCATGCACCTGTGGGTATATAAAGTGATGATGGATGTAACAGTCAGGGACACATCTGAAGGCGTATACGACCGTGCTCGTATACGCCCAAGCACCTGACTGGGGGGCTGGCTACTGGTGGTAGGGGACCCTCACTCGGCAAAGAGTGTGGGCGCACCCCCGGGTCCCCTACCGCAGCTGCAGCATATGCTTGTTGACGTAGGTGTGCAGCTGCTGGTACACAACCGTGTGCGTTGCGCTGGAGGAGTGTGAGGGTGAGCTGCTGCACGTGTTTGAGGTTGCACGTGATGAGCAGGAACTGGAGGCGGGTGCGACGGGGGGGGGGGGGGAGCAGGAGGGGCGAGGGGGGGCGGCATGGCGGCGGCGGTGGCGGTGGTTCTCGCGTTCTTGATGTGTTCCTTCTTGCCTCTCTCTCTGTCGCCCTGCCATACACACACACACACACACACACATGCACCATGCACACACACATGCATGCACGCATGCACGCACATGCATGCACGCATGCACGCACATGCATGCACGCATGCACGCACATACATACCATG
>VFSX01000273.1:55000-145000 GCA_016618255.1 Chlamydomonas sp. UWO 241
ATTGAGTGGCTCAGCAGACGGCAGGCACACACACACACACACACACACACCTGGTCGGGCGAGCTCAGGTAGATTGTGTTGAAGAGCAGGTCAAGCGCAACATCGTCCATTGAGTTGCCAAGCAGCCGGCAGTCGCGGGCGCAGCGCAGCAGCTGAGACCGGCTCATGTAAAGGATGTTGTCCTTCTGCGGGGGGGAGGGGGTAATGTGTCGTTTCAGGCGCTGGTCGGTCACCCGCTATTCGAAAGACATCCCAGCGCACGGGTCAGACCTCGTAACAATTGCCAGGGTGTATTGCTGTAAGTAGTACAGGCATAGCCGGTGCATGCGGACGGCCTCATGTAACGCATGGTTGGTTGGTTGCGTGTGTGTGTGTATGTGCGTGTTTGTTTGCACGCGTAGTGCAGCGCAGCTCAGCGCAGCGCAGCAGTTGCGAATGGCTCATGTTAAGGAGGTTGTCCTTCTGCGTGTGCGTGTGGCCAGGGGGGGAACCATGATGATGATGATGATGATGATGTTGCTGTCAGTTACAGTTACATGGCATTCCAGCTAAGACAACACTAGTCCCAGTGCCACCGCCCTGTGAAGGACGATAGCCACCAGCCGGTTACCTGCCGTCTAGACTACCGCTTCCGCCGGCTAGTTTAGACCCAAACAAGTCCCTGAGGGACATGTCTGGCAAGGAGCGTATAGGAAAGGACCGTCCTCCTCCTGGCCTTTGAGGCCAACCACGCCGGCTGTGCCGACTGGCGGCGCTGAAGCAGAAAAGTCCCCGCCTGGCATGGTGCATGGTTGTCCAACTCCATGCATGGGGCTCTGCCTGCGCCCCATGCGTCATGCATGGCCAGGTCCCACCCTCCAGGGGGGCCTGGGCAAACAGAGTCGTCATGGCAGGCTGCCTGAAGACCAATGCCGACGCCAGTCACCGGCAGACGAGTGCCCCCGAGGGTGAGCGCGGTGACAAACGCTGCGATGGTGAAGCGGATAAACTCTGTTGTTGCCTCGGCGGTCACCACCGCTGAAGCCCTGATGGTAGCTCGCCCCCACGAGCAGCCATCTTGACCGATGTCCAGCATGCATTGACGGGCGCCAGCTCCTCCGCTCGTCGATCAACTCGTCGAGATCGGTGCCGCATGGCGTCCTGCATGGGAGGAGGATAAGGGCCGTCTCCCAGCACGGGTCGCGGCAGCGCCGCGGCTACTCGCCAAGCCATGACAGCGCCGGGCAAGCCGCTCCTGTAGTTTCCACCGAGGGACAGTCTAGCAGGAGCCAGGCCAGTCGTATTTTATCCCGCTCGTCAGCGGCACGGAGATCCTAGTCACCAGCAGCGCCGCATTGCTGGGTCCAGGGCTCGGCGACGAGAACGCGCCTCCGTTAATCGGACACGTATTAAGGCGTATCAGACCGTACTCAGCGCGTACAGCCCGAGCACTTTACTGGGATGGCTGGCTACTGGTCCCGGAGAATTTAGTGTATGGGTGGGTGGGTGGGTGGGTGGGTGGGTGGGTGGGTGGGTGGGTGGGGGTGGGTGGGTGGTGGGTGGGTGGGGTGGTTGCGACCGACCACACACGCCAAGTATGTCGCACCCCAGCAGCAGAGGGTTGGGCAGAAACGAGGGTGAGGGGGGGGGACGTTTGTGTCCGTTGAGCGACAATGGTGGCGTATTAGACCACAAGCTGATGTTGGTGGGTCCATCAGGGCAAGTAGTGCGCAGCAGCAGGCAGGCTGACCCCACCCCCACCGATATGCACCTGTGCACACCTGTGTAGTGCACGTACAAGTTGCGCAGTGCGGGCTGCCCAGTTAGAAAAGTTGATAACCTAACCCTCAACCCTAACCCTAAACCCTAAACCCTAAAACCCTTGGCCCAGCAGGCTTGCACATGCACACGCAAGAAGCCAGGCTCCCACCATGCACACACACACGCACACACACACGCACACACACACACACACACACACACACACACACTCACGCAACCACACACACACACACGCACACACGTGCAAACCGGCAGAAGCGCGCGTACACGTCCCTCAGTGCAGGCTGAGTGCCCGGGAGCACCGTCATCAGCAGCCCGCCCTACACTGCGTTTCAGCCTTCGCCTAAGCCCGGCACCCATCATGCAAGCAGAGCCAGGCCGCTCCACCCCGCACCTGTGCAAACTGACAGTACTGCACAGACACGTCCCGCAGTGCGGGCTGCGCGCCTGATTTATAAAAGTTTCTCGCCTTACCCTAAATCCTAAACCCCTTGGCCCAGCAGGCTTGCGCATGTGCACGCAAGCAGCCAGGTTCCGACGACACAGTCACGCACACACGCACATACACACACACACAGAGACACAGACACAGAGACACACAAACACACACACACACACAGGCACACACGCAGGCACACGTACATCCGCACACACACACACACACACACACGCACCTGTGCAAACCGACAGTAGTGCACGTACACGTCACGCAGTGCCGGCTGCGTGCCTGGGGGCACAACCACCGGTAGCCCGCCGGCCCAGCCATGCAGCGTGCTGGTTGGCAGCAGGGGGATGCGAGCCTTGGAGCGGTGCACGAGCGCTGCATTGGATCCGATGTTGGAGAGCATGCCCTGTGGGGGGGGGATGTGTGTATGCCACATACAAAGTGTGTGTTTGTGTGTGTGCGTGCATGTGCGTGTGTGTGTGTGTGTGAGAGTGGGTGTGTGGGACGGGGGGTGATGCGAGCCTCGGAGTGTTGCACGAGCTCTGCATTGGATCCGATGTCGGAGAGCATGCCCTGCAGTGTGCGTGCATGTGTGTGATGGGGTGTACTGTGTGTGTGTTTGTGTGTGTGTGTGTGTGTGGTCGATTTTACAGTCTTGTTGGACGCCTTTAATGGCGTATTAGACTTCTGTGTGTGTGTTTTGGGTTGTGTGCATGTTTGTGCCTGCGTGCGTGCGTGTTTGCGTGTGTGCATGCGTGTGTGCGTGCACGCCCCACCGTCTCCAGCGCGCGCGCCCGGCCGCACTTGTACGCCAGCCGGCTGGGAACGTCCAGCTCCATGTACTGCATGAATTTCCTCACGCACCTGGGGGTAGTGGTGGTCATCAGCGGGGGGGGGGGGGCAGCACGGGAAGGGGGGCATGGTGTGCATGGCCGCATGGCGTGTGCACAGCATGGAGCAGGAACGAGGGACCCTCGGGGACGTGATGCACACGTTCGTGCGCCCTCTCCTCGCATTATTACTAATACAGCGTTGTACGAGCCAGCCCGTCACTTGCGATCTCGCTGTGCAATAATGCAACCGTCCTGTCGAAGCCCCCTCAAATATGCAGCGTGTGTCCCTCCCCTCCCTCGTTCCTCTCACCCCGCCGCATCGTGAATTGGAGGTCGATCCTCCCTCATGATGGACGCTTGCTGGTTGCTTGTTGTTGGGCAGGCGGAAGGCCTGTCCAAATCCACTCTTCGCACTTTGCGTGGCAGGCGGGCGGGCAGCAACAGAGCAACACATCTGTCGCAATCATCATGATAGAGGTGGCGCCTGCGGGGAACTTTGTCGCGCCGCCCCCGCCTGCTCCACCTGTGTCCGAGCTGCTGCACGAGCTTGATGTAGCGCTGCAAGTGGAGGGTGCGTGTTCGCAAGGGGGGGCGGGCTTGCTGCGCGAACCATTACGAGAGCACACATTTGCTGCCATAGGCGTCTTTGCGCACACTCGTTGACGACGAACGCGCTTGGGAGGCGTGCATTTCCGTCCAATGCACACATTCACCACCACCCGCAGCTGCGTCCAGGCTGGCGACGTCAGCGCACCTCAAGGCGGCACGGCTAGAGTGAGCAGGCAACACACACGCAGCAGAGGGCGGGGAACGCGCATGCATGCATGGCTGTCACTCCATGCGGTTCGAATGCTTCATATGCATGTGCACCCCCCCCCCCAGGTTCCTCAAGCACAAGCTCCTCCACCAGCTCATCGAACAGGTCGGTCCAACGGAGCCGGCCTTCGCGGCGGACCTCCAGCGCTTCCAGGCACGCACGCGACCGGGCGCACACCGCACGCACGCGCAAGCATGCCCTCGACACTATGCACGTAAACACACACACTTACACACACACGCACACGCACACACCTGCCTGCCTGCTTGACCACCCAGGCAGCGCACGCATCTCAACGGCTGGGCCTGGGAAGCAGCAGCGGGGTCGGGAACACTGCCGCTGCTGCCCCTGCTGCTGCTGCCGCTGCCGCGGACAGCAGGAGCGCCGAGGAGGCAGAGGCCGGCAGCAGCAGCCACTGCCTCGGGGTACGCCCGCCCCTTTCCGCCAGCGTGAGTAACGGCCCTGCCACGACACAGTAACAGGGGTGGGAACAGGGGCAGGCACGGACAAGGGGCCCAAACGCTCTCTTGCCGGTAGGTCGCCCCCTCGACAGGCGTTTTAAACACTCGTACGCCCACGCTGCATCACGCAGCTTCCCGGTGGCGGCGGCCAGCAGCCCAGCTCCTCATCCTCTGCCGCGATCATCGACGCCATCGGCGCGCACCTCTCCACTGCGGCGGCGCGGTGGGCGGTCGAGCTGAGGGTTGGAGGGCCAGCGGCTGCGGCGGCTGCGGCGGGCGGAGGGCGGCCATCGCAGCAGAGCGGGCTGGGCAGCACGCTGAGTGAGACGCTGCCAGCAGCGGTGGCGGCGCGGCGGCAGGTGGGCGAAACCAAACAGGGGTGGTGGGGCCGAGGCAGCGTGTGAGGAGCAGCTCCTGGCTCAGGGGGGGTAGAGGGTAGTACTACCCTACTTAGGGTGCAGGCTGATCTCAATAAAGCCTGTCCTGCGCTCACATCTGGGCTGCGGCGCTCTGCAGGTGGCACGGTCGCTGGCCAGTCGCTGAGTTTTCACCACCTAGGGAGTAGCGGGTAGGATGCAGCGAACACTACAACCCATGCACCACCAGTGTGCCACGAGCTTCAATTTACTCTGGACGAATTAATGTATTAAGCCGAGACATCAGCGGTTCTGGAGATCCTAACAAAAAAACTGCATCTGCGCTGCATCTCCCTCCACACTCAGAACTTATTTAAGAAACTCGCTGAGAAAGCCCTTGCACAGAGGAACGGGCGGCAAGCCGCCCTGCAGGCGTCTGCTGTATTTACCGCCCGTTATTTTGGCAGCACGCCGCCTAGTTGAAGTGGCACCGCGCGCCACCACCGCAGGCTCTGCGCTCGAAGCGTGCGGCCGCGCCGCAGCACCTCTCACAGCTGCTCTCCACCTCCGGACGCGTGCTCACTCTGTGTGCAGTTCACAGCCTCTGGCCGCATCCCATCTAGCTGAAGCAGCACTGCGCGCCACCACCGCAGGCGCTGCGCTCGAAGCGTGCGGCTGCGCCGCAGCAGCTCTCCCAGTTGCTCCCCACCTCTGGGCGCGTGCTGACTCAGTGCGCAGTTCATTGCTGCTGGCGGCATCCCTTGTATATATATATATTGCTGAAGCAGCACTGCGCGTCACCACCGCAGGCGCTGCGCTCGAAGCGTGCGGCCGCGCCACAGCAGCTCTTTCAACTGCTCTCGACCGCCGGGCGCGTGCTGTCTCAGTACGCAGAGATGGACGCGTCGATGGTGGCGTTTGTAGAGCGCGAGGTGCTGGTACACCAGGCGTCGCTGGACACGAAGAACCTGGCGTACGACGAGGCGTGGGTGGGGCTGCTGCAGGTGGGCGTGCGCGTGCGCACACACGCGCGTGCACACACGCACGCACATGCATATTCACACACACACACACATACGCACACACACATACGGGAGAGAGCACACACACACATGTGCATGCACACACACACACACGCACACACATACACACATAGGCTCCTAGGGGGACCAAACACACACACACACACGCACACGCACACACACACAAAATAGATAGTCAACCCTGCCATGGCCGTCCCGCGGGGACAAAGTGGCGGTGATGTGTACTGCAACCCTGCAAGCACACGCCCTTGCAGGGGCGCCTGGGACGCTGGGCACGCACTTTCGTACACAAACACACACACACACACACGATTACACACGCACGCGCACACGCATGCCGCGTGTGAGACATGCGCGCGAGCCGACAACCCTAAGCAGACCACCAAACTCTTGACTTGTTGGCATGCAGGCGAAGCTCCGCGCTCTTGCGGTGCAGATCTAGTCGCAAACATACACGCCAGACCACCTCACCTTTTACTGTCATTTGAACCCCTTCTAACCAGACAACCTTACAAGTTACCTCACTCTTAATGTGCCGGCATGCAGGCCAAGCTCCGCGCCCTCGAGGTGCAGATGGAGTGGTGCCGGCGCCTGCCCAGGTGCAACCCCCTGCACCCCCTTCAAGCCAGACAATTTAACGAGGAGTTACCTCACTCTTAATGTTTTGGCATACAGGCCAAGCTCCGCGCACTCGAGGTGCAGATGGAGTGGCAGACGTACACGCCAGACCACGTGAAGGCGCTGGCGCGCGTACACGAACTGATCACGGAGCAGGCGGGCACCACGACGCAGGCGCTGGGGCAGGTATGTGCACGTCACGCAGTGTGTGTGTGTGTGCGTGTGTATGCGTGTGTGTGTGTGTTTGTATGTGGGTGGGTGGGTGGGTTAAGACGCTGGTGCGCGTGCGCGAGCTCATCACGAAGCATGCGGACACCACGACGCAGGCGCTGGGGCAGGGGCGTGTGTGTGGTGACACGCGGTGTGAAAGTGGGTTTGTGGGTGTGCGTGCGTGTAAGCGTGCGTGCATGCTGCATACATGCAAGTGTGTTTGTGTGTGTGCATGGGTGTAGTACAGGCGTTGCAAGTGATACAGGCATTGCCGGTGCATGCGGCTCGCCCTGTGACGCTCGGATGGATGGATTGATGGATGGTGGAATGGTGGACGTGCGCAAGTGCGTCGGCTGTGCCTGCTGTGTATATTTGGTGCAGGCACAGCAGGGCTGGCTGTACACGCCTGATTGCGGCCTTGCGCGTGCGTGTTCGCACACATTGACCGCAGGTGTCGGCCGAGCTCGAAGCCTGACAGGGCCTGGGCATTGCATTGCACGTGTGACCGCTTGGGGTCGTGTGTGTGTGTGCGCGTGTGTGCACCCATGTGCTGATTGGGTTGTTGCTGCGCGCGTGCTGGCCGCAGGTGTCGGCCAAGCTGGACGCCTACCAGGGCCTGGGCCCCGCATTTGCGTCTGTATGCGCGTCGTACGGGCACGCGCGTCGCCAGGCGGCCGACATGCAGCGCACCCTCGCGAACTTTGAGGCGGTCGAGGCAGAGCTTGAGGGGTCGGGGGAGCAGTCGCAACATTGACTGACTGACTGACTGACTGTCTGACTGACTGACTGACCGACTGACCGACTGACAGCGGGGCAGCGAGTGAGCAAACACCCCAGACTGCACCATATGTGTGTGAGCGTGTGGTGCTGGGAGGGGGAGGAGGTGCGCCGTAGACTGAATGGGATGTATTGTAGGGCTCATGCGTGGTGATGCTCTACACTTGCTCTACACTTGTTCCCCTGCACTAGCATCCTCTCACTCAAATCAACGACACAAACGAGTGGACTGTAAACTGCTGTCGCAATCCCAAACAACAGGGCGTGCAGCATGCGCTGGGCCGTGCAGGAGCGAAGGTAGCACATGCACGCCTGCTCATGTCGACAGGGCTTGGCACGCGCGAGCAGCACACATACGGCAGTGCGTGGGAGCTGGATAGGCAGGCGACACAAAGAGAGAGTAGTGTTACAAAGCCACTGCCGGCGGTCACAATCAGCTCCAAAATTCCAGCGGGACTATCAGGCAGCAGGCACAAGGCCCACCAAAAGGTCAAGCTACAACAGTTGCCCGCGGTAGCGCCACCCACACTTGGTGGTGGGCGCCAAGCAGCAGCGCAGGCCACAGGCACCTCACCAACCTCACCAACCCCCCAGGTGGGTAAGGGCGGCCCAAGTTATAAAAACATACGGGGGCCAGAGGCCTTCCCCCAAACCACCAGAAGCGGGGGTGGTAGCACACCCGCCGCAGCGCTCAACCCAGTAACCCCACCGCACCCGCCACGCGCGGGTGTGTAGCGCCACCTCCCCTTCAACACACCCCCAGAGGGAGTGCAACTTAGCCAACAGGTGCAGCCACCCACAGTGCAGGAGATGAAGGGCTGGCGCACACAAACATCGAGCTACATACAATCAAATGAATCTAGCCTCGTTTCTCTGCTTGAAGCACACGCATACCAAATTATGTCGCGTTTGAGATCGAATTTTGTGTGTTGCGAGTGTGGCGCGGTCATCACTCCCACAACGGCTCCCTAACATTCATCGCAGTTGGAGGCCGAGTAGAGTACTCACGTCTGCGGCCATATCATCACTTGCTTGCGGCCTGGCGAACGGCAACGAGTCCAGAATCCGGCGATGGCGGCGGAGGTCAGCGGACGTAGCGATGGGCGTGGACCCGAGGAGTTTAGGTCCATGTGTGAGTGAAACGTCTGCAGCGGGGGTTGATGGGGTCGAGATTGGGAACGAGGGGACTATGGAAGGGTCGCGCCGTGCAGGCATGCATGGGCGCCATGCGTGTCACACGACGCCATGCAAGCTTCCCCTCTCCTCCTCCTTTCCAGTCATCAACACAGGCGCGGTGCCCCAGGCCAAGGGCTCTGCGTACGTTGAGTTTGCGGCGACCAAGGTGCGTGCCGCGTGTGGAACAGGGTGCAGGGGTGTGAGGGAATGACCCGTTGCTGACACACGGACACGGGCGCACACAAACACACACACGATCAAACGCACACACACACACACACAAACATATGCACACATGCACACACACAAGCACACACACACACACACACACACACACACACACACGCACACGCACAAACACGCACACACACACACACACACACACACACACACACGCACACGCACAAACACGCACACACACACACACACACCTACACACACGTCACACAAACACACATCCACGCAGGTGATGGCCGGCGTGTATGGCCCCCGCCAGGCAGAGCACAAATTCGGGTTCAGCGAGACTGGGCGCCTGACGCGCACACACACGCACACGCACACGCACACACACACACACATAGCCGGGGTTCACATATGCACGGTGGGGGACAAGTGACAGGGCGTGCTGTGCGTCGGTCCACACACACACATCCACACACGCACACACACGCACACACACGTACGCACACACACACACACACAGGTGATGGCCGGCGTGTATGGCCCTCGCCTGGCAGAGCATAAATTCGGTTCCAGCGAGACTGGGCACATGACGCGCATATACACGCACACACGCAGACACACACGCACACACACACACACACACACACACACGCACGTACGCACACACACACACACAGGTGATGGCCGGCGTGTATGGCCCTCGCCTGGCAGAGCAACAAATTGGTTCCAGCGAGACTGGGCGCCTGACGCGCAGACACACGCACACACGTAGACACACACATGCACACACACACACACAAACACACACACAAACACACACGCACGCAGGTGATGGCCGGCGTGTATGGCCCTCGCCAGACAGAGCGCAAATTCGGGTTCAGCGAGACTGGGCGCCTGACGCGCGCGCACACACACACGCTCACACACACACACACACACACACACCACCCCCTGCAAACACCCAAGCACGCAGGTAATGGCCGGCGTGTCTGGCCCTCGCCAGACAGAGCGCAAATTTGGGTCAGCGAGACTGGGCGCCTGACGCGCATACAAACGCACACATGCACAATCACACACACACACACACACACACACACACACACACACACACACACACACACCGCACACTCACGCACGCAGGTGATGGCCGGCGTGTATGGCCCTCGTCAGGCCGAGCGCAAATTCGGGTTCAGCGAGACCGGGCGCCTGACGGTCGACGTGCGGCTGTGTGCGTGGGACGCAGAGCGGCTGGGGCGAGATGCGCAGAGGGCACTTGAGCGGTCGATGTCAGAGGCGGTGCAGGTGTGTAGGTGTGTGGGTGTGGGTGTGGGTGTGGGTGTGGGTGTGGGTGTGGATGTGGGTATGGGTGTGGGTGCGGGCGTGGGCGTGTGTGTGGGGGGGGTGGGTGGGTGTGGGTGGGTGGGTGGGTGGGTGGGTGGGTGGGTGCGTGGGATGCAGCGCGGCTGGGGCGGGACGTACAGAGGGCACTGGTGCGGTCGATGTCAGAGGGGGTGCAGCTGTGGGGGTGTGCGTGTGTGGGTGGAGGTGGGGGTGTGTGGGTGTGTGTGGGTGGATGTGTGTGTGTGTGTGGGTGTGTGCGTGGGATGCAGCGCGACTGGGGCGGGACGCGCAGAGGGCGCTTGAACGGTCGATGTCGGAGGCGGTGCAGGTGTTTGTGTGGGGTTTGTGGGGATGTGTGTGGGTGTGGACGTGGGTGTTGGCGTGGGTGTGGGTGTGGGTGTGGGTGTGGGTGTGAGTGTGGGTGTGGGTGTGGGTGTGGGTGTGAGTGTGGGATGCAGGGCGGCTGGGTCGGGACACTCCGAGGGGACTGGAGCGGTCGATGTCAGTCGATGTCAGTCGATGAGGCGGTGCAGGTGGGTGCCCAGAACGGACACTGCAGCGCCGCCCAACCCCTTGCTCGACGTGTCGACGCAACGCTTGCCTGCCTGTGATCTGTCGAGCAGAATAGACCCTGCGAGAGGATCTGCGAGCAAATGTCCTTGCTCGCACTCGATTCGACCAAGTGGAAACACGGATTTCAAGCAAATCGGCGCTAGCCCTGCTCCATCTCGATTATCGACGCTGAGTGGAAAGAGGGCCTGGGTGTGGGTGTGGGCGTGGGCGTGGGTGTGAGTGCGCGTGCGTGCGTGTGTGTGGGGGGGTTCATGGGGGGACGTGTTGTGCGCCTGCCTGTGCGCGTGGGGTGGCAGACTGGAGCAGTCAGTGTCACGAGGCGGTGCAGTTGGTGTGGGTTGGTGGGGGGCGTGGGTGCAAAGACCGGAGCAGTCAGATGGCAAGAGGTGGTGCACAGGAGCGTAGGCGGAAGCGTTAGCCAACCTGCGACCCAGAAACCTGCAACACCGGGTTGAGCTTGGCCGCTTTTGGCTGGCACTGCGGGTTGAATTTCGCGGATTTCGAACCCCAAAAGTGTGAAAATCGGCAGAAAATCGGCATCTTCACAATTTTTTCGCACATCGCCTCCGGCGGGTTGAGTTTGAGATCGAGGAAGTGAGCCGTGAGACCCGGGTTGGTCTATCATTTTCCCAACATCCTTAGCGGAACCACTGGTAGGTGGTGGGCTGGGTCCGTGTCCCCGCCATTGCTGGCGACTCTCTCTGTCCCACTCTCTTCCAACACACACACACACAAACACACACATGCACACACGTGCACACATATTCCATTCCATTCCAGATCGTTACAAAGATAACGGCGATATCGTTCCAGAGGTCGGCGAAAGGGCGTCTGTCAATAGCGGGAGACCACTCGTCGCTATGAGGGGATATAATGCCACTCTGCTGCGGGGGGGCTGCCTCTGAGGCACTGCATCTAAGTACGCTGTGTTGTACGCTGACTAAACTGACTGTGATCACTCTCACTCTCTCTGAGGCTGTGTGGTGGTCGCAACCTCTATCCCGCCTTAATCAGATCGCCGCATATGGACTCCCACAGCTGTGGAAATCTCGCTTGGGTGAGCCATCCGGGTGGGACTCGGTTGTCGAGGATGCGCGTGAGCTCTGGGTACGCGGCGTACTTGGCTCGCTCTCGTTTGAACTGGTCAAAGCGATTCTTGACGGCGTCTCGAAACCGTTGGGATGGTCGATTTTACAGTCCGTCGGACGCCTTTGATGGCGCAATTGGGATGTGAAAATGTCACCTGCATTTTGCCGGTACGACGTGATGGCCCCTCCCGCGTGGAGGCCATCCGCGTCCGGTCGACGGCACATGAAAAGTGCGGCGGTGGCTAGAAAGATGGGGTGTGGAGGGTGAAGGGGCTGGGGAGGGGGAGGGGAGGGGAAGATGGCGGGGCTGGGGTGGGGAGGGTGGAGGGGCTGAGGAGATGGAGAGGGGGGGAGGTGGCGGATGAGGGGACCGATGAACGCAGCTTGGTGTTTGTTGATGGTGTCGATGATGGGCGCTGTGGGCGGGTCCTTGGCGTGCATCTCAATGGTGGAGGTGTGAGGGGAAGAAGGGGAAAGGTTGTGGGGGATCCGCTTAAGGCGGCGTAGGAATCGGTTGTGAGTAACCTCGAGGCGGTGGATGTGGGCTTTGTTCAGTGTCCATGCTTGACATCCATAAAGGAGTGCGGAAACAACATAGGCATTGTACAGACGGATCTTAGTAGAGTCAGAGATGACTTCAGGGGGGGCGTCCCAGAACCGTAGGGTAAGGCGTTTGTAGGCAAACCAGGCAGAGCCAATGCGGCGTGAGATCTCGGCATCGAGTATCCCGGCGTCTGAGTGGGAGACAGGGTGTGCATCGGAGGGGGAGGGGGCTGCGGGTGTGGAATAAATACTGCCGAGGTATTTGAACTTGTCTGTGGGGTGGACGAGGTGGGGGTTAGAGGAGGAAGTGGAAGGGATGGAGATCGGTGCTGGGGTGTCGGTGTGGGCAGACGGGTGACCCAGGGTTTGGTGCACGGTCTTGGCGTAGTTGATCTCGAGTGCGAGGTCGGAGCAGATCTGGTCGAGGCGGGCGAGCATGTCTTTGAGGGCATCGATGTCGAGTGCCATCAGAGCTATGTCGTCCGCGTAGAGGAGGAGGCGGAGTGCACACACACACACACACACACACACACAGTCACACACATACGCACACACACACACACACACGCACGGACACACGCACACACATACACACGCACGCAGACCGCGCTGGCCGCATCCGTGCAGCTCGACAAGATCCCAAAGTCCACCGTGGACGTGTTTGTCATGGTGCTGCAGTCGGGGGGGTCGGACCTCGCGGTCGCCGTCACGGCGGCTTCAGTGGCGCTTGCAGACGCGGGAATCGAGCTCTATGACCTGGTGCGTGCATTCAGGACTTCAATCGCCCTACAGTAACAGTAACACAGGGTTTCCAGCTAAGCAGGCTACTCTTCTACTAGAGACACCCGCCGATACTCCAGCACACTTAAGTACTAGAGTACCGCCGGCTCCCGGCCAATAGACTACCGCTCCCGCCGGCTGGACTACCCCAAACAGCGGCCTCTGAGAGACATGTCTGGCGAGGAGCATATACGAGAGGACCTTCCTCAGGGTCACAGTAGTGGCCTTGTGGCCAGTCAAGCCGGCAGAGCCGACTGGCGCCGACTGGAACGGTCCCCGCCTGGCAGTGCATGGCTGTCCAGCTCTCGTTTGCATGGGGCTCAGCCGGCGCCCCATGCCTCATGCATGGCCAGGTCCCACCCTCCAGGGGTGCATGGACGACAGAGTTGTCATGGAGGCTGCCTGAAGACCTTCCAACGCCAGTCACCGGCAGACGAGCGACCCCGAGGATGAGCGCGGTGACGAACGCTGCGATTGGTGAAGCGGATTTACTCTGTGTTGCCTCGGCGGTCGCCACCGCTGAAGCCGTGATGGTAGCCCGCCTCCACGGGCAGCCATCTTGACCAATGTCCAGCATGCATTGACGGGCGCCAGCTCCTCCGCTCGTCGATCAACTCGTCGAGATCGGTGCCGCATGGCGTCCTGCATGGGGGGAGGATAAGGGCCGTCTCCCAGCACGGGCCGCGGCAGCGCCGCGGCTACTCGCCAAGCCATGGCAGCGCCGGGCAAGCCGCTCCTGAAGTGTTCCACCGAGGGGCAGTCTAGCAGGAGCCGGGCCAGTCGTATTTTACCCCGCTCGTCAGCGGCACGGAGATCCTCGTCACCAGCAGCGCCGCATTGCTGGGTCCAGGGCTCGGCGACGAGAACGCGCCTCCGTTAATCGAGCCCCTAATATACACGCCCTAACTGAAGTGTATAAGATGACGATTCTCCTGCTGCGACGTGTGTCTGCTGTGGCAGTCGGGGGTGTCGGACCTCGCGGTCGCCGTCACGGCAGCTTCAGTGGCGCCTAGTGCGTGCAGTCTTGCTTGGAAGCCCCCCCCTCTCCTCATGCGCACACGCACGCGCACGCGCACGCACCATATTACTAGCTTTTCGCTAATGTGGTGTGGGTCCCCTATGGCGTTGGTCGTCACGGCGGCTTCAGTCGCGCTGGCAGACGCCGGGATCGACCTCTATGACCTAGTACGTGCAGTCTTGCTTGGACGCACCCCTCCCCCCTCACGCGCAAGCGCACGCACGTGCTCGCGCACCATATTACTAGGTTTGGTGTGCTTATGTGGTGTGGGTCCCCTATGGCGTTGGTGGTAACGGCGGCTTCGTCGCGCTGGCAGGCGCGGGGATTGAGCTATATGACCTGGTGCGTGCAGTCTTGCTTGGAAGCCCCCCCCCCTCCTCACGCGCACACGCACGCGTACGCGCACGCACCATATTACTAGGTTTGGTGCGCTAATGTGGTGTGGGTCCCCTATGGCGTTGGTGGTCACGGCGGCTTCAGTCGTGCTGGCAGACGCCGGGATCGAGCTCTATGACCGAGTACGTGCAGTCTTGCTTGGACGCAACCCCCCCCCCCTCACGCG
Source organism: Chlamydomonas sp. UWO 241 (assembly GCA_016618255.1). Taxonomy (NCBI): domain Eukaryota; kingdom Viridiplantae; phylum Chlorophyta; class Chlorophyceae; order Chlamydomonadales; family Chlamydomonadaceae; genus Chlamydomonas; species Chlamydomonas priscui. The sequence continues at coordinate 69,586 of VFSX01000273.1, forward strand.
CAAGCGCACGCACGCGCTCACGCACCATATTACTAGGTTTGGTGTGCTTATGTGGTGTGGGTCCCCTATGGCGTTGGTGGTAACGGCGGCTTCGTCGCGCTGGCAGGCGCGGGGATTGAGCTATATGACCTGGTGCGTGCAGTCTTGCTTGGAAGCCCCCCCCTCCTCACGCGCACACGCACGCGCACGCGCACGCACCATATTACTAGGTTTGGTGCGCTTTTGTGGTGTGGGTCCCCTAAGGCGTTGGTGGTCACGGCGGCTTCAGTCGCGCTGGCAGACGCCGGGATCGAGCTCTATGACCGAGTACGTGCAGTCTTGCTTGGACGCACCCCCCCCCCTCACGCGCAAGCGCACGCACGCGCTCACGCACCATATTACTAGGTTTGGTGCGCTTATGTGGTGTGTGTCCCCTATGGCGGTCGCGGTCACGGCGGCTTCAGTCGCGCTGGCAGACGCCGGGATCGAGCTCTATGACCTAGAACGTGCAGTCTTGCTTGAAAGCCCCACCCCCCCCTCCCCCCGTGAACGCGCACGCGCACTCGCGCGCACGCACTCGTGCACCATACTAGGCTTGGTGTGCTTATGTGGTGTGTGTCCCCTATGGCGTTCGCGGTCACGGCGGCTTCGGTCGCGCTGGCAGACGCGGGAATTGAGCTGTGTGACCTAGTGCGTGCGCTCGGGACTGCACACGCCCAAACTACACCACTTATGATGAGTGTCCTGCTCTGCTGCGCCGTGTGTCCGCTGTGGCGGGTGGCGGTAAGCGTGGCCGAGCCAGAAAGAACACGGACGGCTGCGGCCGCGCTTGCCGACGCGAGGATCGAGCTGTATGACCTAGTACGTGCAGTCTTGCTTGGAAGCTCCCCCCTCCTCACGTGCAAGCGCACGCGCTCGCACGTGCTTGCGCACCATATTACTAGGTTTGGTTCGCTAATGCGGTGTGGGTCCCCTATGGCGGTGGTGGTTACGGCGGCTTCGGTCGCGCTTGCAGACGCGGGGATCGAGCTCTACGACTTGGTGTGTGCGCTCGGGACTGCTCACGCTCTAACTTGAGTTTATAATGATGAATGGGTCATCCGCCGTGGTGTGTGTCCGCTGGGGCGGTCGGCTCGAATGGCCGAGCCAGATTGAAAATGTAGAGCTTTGAATGCGCTGGCAGGCGCGGAGATCGAGCTGTATGACGGTACGCGCGCTCGGGACTGCACACGCCCTAGCTAAGTATACGTGATGGGTCTCCTGCCGCGGTGTGTGTCCGCTGTGACGGGCGGTGTGGGTGGCCGAGTGTTGACAGGGTTTACAGGGTTTACATGTTTGCGCCCGGAGGACCCCGGGGCGTGAGTTCAGGCCCTGACTACACGTCTAGGGGGGCTCTACTAGGAGAGCAGTGATCCCAGGGAAGGATATAGGGGTTATTCATTTTCCGGCTTTACTAGGAGAGCCCGCCAGACTGCGCCGCGCACCAGCCTACCAGGTGGGTGGCCGAGCCAGAAGGAAAACTGGCGGCTGTGGTGGCGCAGGCAGACGCGTGGATCGAGCTCTTTATGATCTGGTGCGTGCGCTCCGCCTTGGGAGCCCCCCCCCCTCCTCCCCCATCCCGTGCACTCACACGCACATCAGTGACCCGTGGAAGGATTTTAGCAGTTATTTCTCCCCGTCTTGAGCAGCTTTGACCGTTCATAACAGGCGCGATTCATAGCGAGTTTTCACACAATGCATGTGGTTGTGCTGCCCTCGGCAAGAGCTTTCCAATGCACCCCTCCACGCCCTCACACGGTGGTTTGGTCGCGGTGGCGCGGGCATGATGATGGTGATGGATGTTACAGTCGGGACACCCAAACCCTAAACCCTTAACCCCTAAACCCCCAGGTGCCTGCGTGCAAGGTTGTCAAGGTTGTCACCCAAAACCCTCAACCCAAAACTGTAAACCCTAAACCCCAGACCCTAAAACCCCAGGTGCCTGCGTGCAAGGTTGTCACCCAAAACCCAAAACCCAAAACCTAACCCCTAACCCCTAAACCCCCAGGTGCCAGCGTGCAAGGTTATTAAGGTCGGCGGCCGCCTGTGGCTGGACCTGTCTGGGCAAGAGCAGTACACCCGTCTGGTACAGAGGAGGGCACACATTGACATACACACACTCCCTCCCGCCCTCCTCCCAAATTCACACATTCCATTCCATTCCATTCCAAAGTGTTACATGACTGCAACAGCACTACCCGTACCAAAGTACAAGCAATGTTCCAGAGGTCAAATGGCACATGTGTGTCGGTCTACAGCGGGTGACCAATCAGCGCTAAGAGGGGTACATCACATGGCGGGTGGGGTTGCCACTCTGGCCAACCAACTTCAACTTCAATCGCGGCGTATCATCTCCCCATGGGCCGATTAATTCCATGGGGCGATATTCGGGTGTAGGCAGGCCTAGAGGACGTCGGATCAGCTCCTCGATGGGGCGACAGACGAATGTAGGCGGGCCTGGGATAGGGGGCAGCGGCGGATCATCTCCATGAGCCCACGAACTCGATGGGGCGATGATGAACGTAGGCAGGGGCGCAGGGATGGGGAGGCGGATCATCTCCATTGGCCTCTGAACTCCAAGGGGCGATGATGTAGGTAGGCAGGGGGCGGAGGCAGGGGCGAGGGAGGAGAGGCTGGGGCGTGGGGGGTGGTGAGGCGGATCATCTCCATGGGCCTGTGAAGTCCATGGGGCGATGATGTAGGTAGGCAGGGGGTGGAGGCAGGGGCAAGGGAGGAAAGGCTGGGGGGAGGGGGGGGGGAGGGAGGGCCAGCATGGGGTCGGCGCGCGTGAGGGCGCATGGGCGGGAGGCGCATGGGGCGGGGGTGCATGGGCCTGCATGGCGCGCACATGGGACGGCGAGCTCCATGTGGGGGTGGAGCGTGGGCGGGTTGTCGACTGTGGGTGGGTGAGGGTGGGGGAGAGTTGGACTGTGTAGTTTGGAGCGTGTCAAGGGGGGCGAAGGGTGCTGAAGGGGGGCCATGGCGATGGGAGGTTCTCTGTGGTGCATGGTGGCGTGGCGCCGTAGTGGGGCGAGGCCGAGGATCCTCGGCGGAGGCGAGGCGGTCTGGGATGCGGTCTATAGTCGACCGAGGAGCTGTTCGGCGCTGGCGAGGGCATGGAGACGGGCTCTGTGATGACATTTTGAATTTGGGTGTCGAGTTGCTCGGTTCGTTGAGGCTGCCCTTCAGGCGAAGGCGATGGTGGATAGTCCAGGATGGGCCGCAGTACATAGGCGGCAGTTGACGGGGGAGGCGGGGCGATGAGGGGGATGGGCGACGGCGACTCACATGGGCCGACCGCCGCGACTCGCGCCAAGGGGGTGGGCCGCCCAGGGGGTGGGCCGCCCAGGGAGTGGGCCGCCAGGGAGTGAGAAATTCACACACACACACACACACACTCTCTCCCTTCCCCCCCTGAGAACAGGTGATTAAGTGCAAGTTTGTCAAGGTCGGCGGCACACCGCAACACACACACACACACAGACCCGGGTCTAATGCGCCATCAAATGCGTCCGACGGACTGTAAAATCGACCACCCCTAAACCCCAAACGCCCAGGTGCCAGCGTGCAAGGTTGTCAAGGTTGGCGGCCGCCTGTGGCTGGACCCGCCTGGGCGAGAGGAGGACACCCGTCTGGTCAAGAGCAGGACACACGTTGACATGTACACTCTCTCTCCCTCCCTCCTCCCAAATTCACATGTGCACACATACACACACACACTCCCTTCCCCCCCTGAGATCAGATGCTCAAGTGCAAGGTTGTCAATGTCTGCGGCACCCCCCCCCTTAACCCTAAACCCCCAGGTGCCTGCGTGCAAGGTTGTCAAGATTGTCACCCAAACCCAAAACCCAAACCCAAAACCCTAAACCCTAACCCCTAAACCCCCAGGTGCCAGCGTGCAAGGTTGTCAAGGTCGGCGGCCGCCTGTGGCTGGACCCGTCTGGGCAAGAGGAGGCACAGAGGGAGGGCGACGCGCTCATGGCGCTGCTGCCGGCAAGTAGCGAGGTGCGTGGGGGAGGATGAGTGGGGCGCCCCACACACCCCACACACCCACTCAACGCCATGGCGCTGCTGTCTACAAGTAGCGGGGTGCGTGGGTGGTGGAGGATGAGTGAGACGCCCCACACACCCACTCAACTGCAAGTAGCGGGGTGCGTGGGTGGTGGAGGATGAGTGAGACGCCCCACACACCCACTCAACGCCATGGCGCTGCTGCCTGCAAGTAGTGAGGTGTGTGGGTGGTGGATTATGGATGACCAGATTTCACTACGGGGGCCTGCTTTTCTGTGCAGTCGCCTGTCTTAGTGTGGAGTCAGTGTTTCCCGAACGATTTTCAGTTGGTGCCAGGTTTGTGCAGCCCATCGGCATAGCAACTTGGCGGTACGCCGCCTCCCGCTGGCTGTGCCATTTGATTTCCAAGCTGTGTTGACAAGAGGAGGCGCAGTGGGAGGGCGACGCGCTCATGGCGCTGCTGCCAGCAAGGAGCGCGGTGCATCGGTGATGGTGGATGTTGACAGTTGACAGTTTACAATTGTCGTGACGCTCGTTCAGGGTGTGGTGTTGAGGAGGGCCGACCAAACATACTAGGGGGCCTCTGGCCATCTAGTTGCTTAGTGGGTGCTGGAGCATGAGTGGGGCGCCCCACACGAACACTCAACGCCCCACCTGCTCAACCCCTCACCTAGCCGGGGGACAGGGCGACGCGCCACGGCGCTGCTGCCTGCAAGTAGCGAGGTGCGTGGGTGGTGGGCGACAAACTCATGGCGCTGCTGCCCCCAAGTAGCGAGGTGCGTGGGTGGTTGAGGACGAGTGGGGCGCCCCATACACCCACTCAACGCCAACGGCGCTGCTGCATGCAAGGAGGTGCGTGGGTGGTTCAGGATGAGTGAGGCACCCCTCCAGCAGTAATTTCCTTTTCGGATCTGCACAGCCATTTGGCTGTAGTCCGGCTGTACTTTGACCGTGCATAAAGTTCAACTCATTCAGTGGATTGGTAGTCTGACAGGCCCGCCAAACAGAGCTCGTCAAGATCTTTCAAGTGACCTACATATGAGGGCAAACGGTCGACAGGAGGTCAACGGTCAATGCAGTCAAAGCAAAGTCTGGCTGTTGAATAATTAATCGAAAATCGAGAAAAGAAACCACTGCCCTCCAGAGATCTCCTTTTCGGCGTGTGGAGCCGAATTTGGGAGCCATGGAGCCGGAGTTTCAGTCGAATGGCTCAACAGAAAGATTTCAAAAATCTGAAAATAAATCACCGCGCCCCTCACACACCCTCACACCCACTCACACCCACACGCCCACTCGACGCCACACCTACTCAACCCCTCCCCCAACCTGCCCGTGCCCACACCCCAGATTGATTGATGATGTACTTTTCCACTGACACTGGCCACACACAACAAAATGGAGATGAAGTGTAACCATCGATTTGAGACACTTGTGCTAACAACCCGACCAAGAGGCTTTTGGCCCACACTAATCAACGAGTTACACGGCGGCCTGCCCCTTGTCATCTTATCCAACGCCACACCTGACCGCCCGTGCCCACACCCCGCGCACATGCGCTCACCTACTTTAACAAGCGTGTGCTGCCGCTGCGGTAAGGGACCTGGGGGTGCGCCCACGCTCTTTACAGAGTTTGGGTTCCCTACTTCTGGTAGTTGGTCAACAGCCAGCCATCTCATTCAGGTGCTCGTGTCTTATTAGGAGCATACGCGCCGGGCACGGTCTTATACGCCTTTAGATGTGTCCCTGTGTAACATCCATCACGCACGCCAACGCAGATCACGCAGCTGGCGATGGCGGGGCGCTGGGGGAAGGCAGACACGCGCGAGGCGCTCGAGTTGTGCATGGGCGCGTGCGTACAGCTGCGCGGTGCGATGCGCGACGCGCTGATGCAGGCGGCATAGACAGCGCCGGCTGCCTAAAGACCAGGAGTAGAGGCGCCTTTCTTACCGCCCCCTAAATACCACGACCACGTCTCCTGTTAGGGGGCTGCAGGCTGACATGTATTGGCAGACACTGCTGCTCAAGTCTGTCGCGGTCGGCACATGTGCAGTGAGCAGGGAAGGAGAGCCAAGGAGGCATCGATAGAGCGCAGAGCGGCGATCACACGCAAGTCAGTTACAGCATTCAGTGGAGGCACTCCAGGAAGAGCACCACGCGCCAGCAGCACCGAGCGCCGCCTGACCCGTGCATCTTAACGGTAAGACTTCTGGAAGCGCGCGCGTGCGCCGGGTCCACCGAACTTCTTGGGCTCCACGCGGCGGTTGTCAGCCACCAGGAGGGTCCTGTCGTACTGGAGCAGCGCCTCCTTGATCTGGTTCTTGCTCTGCTCGTCGACGTCTGCGCAGGTGGTGGGGTGGGGTGGGTGGGGGGTCAGATGACGGCATGTAAGGATAGTGCACCATCGGTGGGTGCTCTCTGCTCCCCCCCCCCACACACACACACACGCGCACGTGCACACGAGCGTTCACACAATCGCGTATCATTGCCGGGTGCCCCCAGCCTCCCCGCCCCCTCCGGACGTGGTGTTGCCATGCAACAGTGGACCGTCTGCCTGCCCCCTACACCGCGCCTGTTTTTTTTTTTTCGCGCAGCACATTCTGCCCCCAACGGCCACGCTGCATCACTCACACTTCTGGAAGAACGCGACGATTGCCTTGGCCAGCGCCTGGCGGATGGCTGCGGGCACAAAGCAAGGGCAGAGGATGCTTGTCGGGCGCCGCATGCCTGTGCGTGCATGCGCCCGCTGCCGATTGTGCGTCGACCCATCCCTACGCATGCTGTGCCCACGTGCGCGCATGCATGCGCCTACACCCTCCCAACGTATCTGCGCCCGCATGGATGCCTCCCCATGCGTGCCTCCCCATGCGTGCATCCCGCATGCGCCAACGCACCGTAGATCTGGGAGACCTGGCCTCCACCCTTCACGCGGATGCGGATGTCCAGGTTCTGGAAGCGGTTGCGGCCCAGCAGCAGCACCGGCTCGAACGCCTTGAAGCGGAGCACGTCAGGCTGCACCAGCTCCATGGGGGAGCCTGTGCGGCATGGCATGGAGAGCGGCCGTGCTTGAGCGCCCTGCCCATCTCCACCACCGTCATCAAGCTCGCATGCATCGTGCAACCGCCGAAGCAGCGCTGCAGCACTTGCGTTGGGCAGTCGCCGCCTGCACACCGCGCTCGCCTGGCCCCCTCCCCCTCCCCCCTCTGCCCCTACAAGTCTCACCGTTCAGCTTGATGGAGCCATTGCCCGCCTTGCAGTGAGCAACCGCCGTGGCGGTTTTCTACAGGAGCGAGGGGGAGCACAAGCTTGTTAAGCGGGCAGCATCGCGGTCAGGCCCGCCCGCACGCCTCGCACCCCCCCCCACGCACCAACAGCAGCGTGTGCTTACCTTGCGCCCGAAGCACTGGACGGACTGCGGGGATTGGGGGGGACAGGCAGGCAGGACAGTCAGGCATCGTGCGTGGCCGCCGCATGGGCTGGCGCGCTGCGGTGCGTGGCAAGCCGGTGGCGGTGTGGCGTCGTGCGTGACTCACCTGCGACATGCTGGCGCTGTTCGGAGAGAGGGATGCGAGGGTTGGGGAGGGTGCTAGTCACAATTTTGGCCCACACTAGAGGACCCACAGGCTGGCCTCAAGCAACCGTAGGCGTGGTTGCTGCGCGGCGCGGTCTCATTATTTATCAAATGATTGATGTGTTCGGTTAACGCCTCGCTGTTGAGGCGTTGGAAACTCTCAACCGAAACTCAACCAGACATAACAAAAAACTTGTGCTTGAGATGATGATGATGAGTTCGTTACAATCCACTTCTGGCGGTCACACGTGCGGTTCCAAAGCTCCAGTGGGACTTAGATGAAGCAGTCCTGAAGACCTGCCAACAGAAAAAGGGGGGGTGCCCCACGGCAACGCCATCCACACACGGCGGCGGGCGCCAAGCAAGCAGCACCACAGTGCAGGCTCCACACTCAACCCCTCCAGTGGATGAAGGGCGGGCCCAAGGTATAAAACCATAAAGGGACCAAAAAAAAGCCCACCCTCAAAACACTGGAAGCGGAGCAGGTGCGCACACCCACCACAGCACTCTACCCAGCAGCCACAACTCATCCCGCCAGCGCACGCGTGCGGCGCTACCTCCCCTCACATAACTCGTCCCCTCAGGGATCTAGGACGCCTTGTTCAGAATGAGCTTGCCGTCCACCACTCCAACATAGGGGTGGGTCGGGCCCACCACACCCGCCCAACCTCGCGGCATCACGCCGCCCTCAGCAAAGGACGCCAGCGCGTTCCAAAGGTCCATCGTCGCCAGCGCCCCCGCCCGCTCAACCGACACCGTGCGATCAGGGGGCAGCACACCATCACGCGGACGCGTGATGCGCCACAGGTGGCGGCATCCGCGCTCCATAGCGTCCACCACGAGCGCTGCCACCACAGCCCACACACCAGCACGCACCCCAGCGGGAGGCTGCAGCAGCCACACCTGGCAGCACGTGATGACCGGCGTAGGAGCAGGGAGGGCAGCAGCAACCGCCACCACCACCGCCTCCGCCACCGCGCATCCCCAGAAGCAGTGCGCACGCCACGCCGTCGCCGGCGGCCCGTCCTCCTCACGGCACCGCCACCCGCACGGGCACTCGGGCACTCCAAGCGCAGCCTGCTTGTGAAAGCCACTCACCCACAGCCGCCAGATGGGCTCCTTGCAGGCGCTGAGGAGCGGCAGCCGCCACAGCCCTGGCACCGCCGCCTCCAGGGTGCGCAGCCCCGCGCAGACCTGAGCGTCGGTTGCACGGGGGCCTCCGCGCATCCCGCAGTCAAGCGCCAGAGCCGCCTCCACCGTGGCTGCCCGCCGCACTCGCCGCTCGTCCACAACCGCCCGCAGTTGAAGCGCCACCGCTAGCTTGCACGTCAGCTGCCCGACCACGCCCGGGCCGTGCGCAAACTCGTCCGCGGCCCCGCCCCCGCAGGCAGGGGAGCATGTTTGGCAGTTGCGGATCGGAGGCCAGGCCGCCCACGCTGCCATCCAGCCGGCGTGATGACACTCGGCAGCTGCCACCCGACCAGCCGCAGGATCTCCAGCACAGCAGCGCGCTCGCCCGCGCGAGGGAGGGGCTGAAAGCGACGGAGCGGCCGGAGCAGAGTGAGGGCAGCTCCACCAGCTGCCGCCTCGACCCAGGCTGAGGGCACTGCCGCGAGCGCGACCGCCACTGCCGTGAACAGGGGGTCGAGCGTGCGCTGCACGCACAGCAGATCTGGCCCATCCCCCAGCACTGGCGGCGGCACCCCTGGGAAAAGGGCGCGGCACAGGACTGCCCTCCAGACACTGCCCCCGTCGTAGGCGCCGCACGCCAGAGCTGCGCAAAACTGCCCCAGCACGAGCGGCGCGCATTCCGGATCCGCGGCAGCGTACACCGCCAGGCATGCGTGGTCGACCGTGCGTGTGCTGCGCACCATGTCGACAGCAGCGAGCCACGCCCACAGCGCACACAGGTCTGTGACCGTCCGCATGCCGGGGAGGGCGTCGCGCACGCGGGCGAGGCCGTCCACCCGCCAGCAGGTCGCACCGGTCGAGCTGAAGAGCGCATGCCCTGCCGCATCCCCAGTGGGCTCCCGCCACTGTACCGTCCGCTGCGCAGCCGGCAGCTCCAGCTGGAGGAGGGGATTTGCCCAGAGCGGCGCCTCCGCCCCCCACAGCTCAGCTGTTTGCACGCGTCCCAGGATGCGCGCCACTGGCCCCAGGGCCTGCACCCCATTGAGCATGCGCCGCATCGGCCCAGCCAGCAGCGCCGCGCTCACAGCCGGTTCTACGCACTCACCAACGAGGCCGCTTGGCAGAGTGCCTGGCCCAGGCGCGAGGCCCGCCATAAGCACAAAAAGGCTCGGGTGGGCCCCCGGGCAGAGGCGGTGCACCGCCTCCACCATGAGCGGCTCCCATGCCGGCTGAGCCGGGGGCGCGGGCTGCTGTTCCGGCTGTGCCCCCCTGCCACCTCCGTCGCCCCCGCTGCCGCCACCTCCGCCGCCGTCGCCGCCACCAGCCTCGCCACCATCGCCGGCCCGTGGGGCCGACAGCAGGAGATGGGGGGCGCCAGCCGCCCACGCCCCAAACAGGCACGCGAGGTGGACGGCCCACTGCGCGTGCACAATCTCCCGCCACGCCGGCGCCCCAAAACCACCGTGCGCCGGCCGCCCCAGAAGCATCGCAGCGGGCGCGCCTGGCACCGAAGAGGCCCACCGCGGCAGCGCTGCCGGTGGGTCCGGCCCCACGCTCCTGTCCACCAGAGTAGCCGTCCACCGGGAGAGCAGCCTCTCTGCCTCCGGAGTCATGCCGCAGTGCACCGCCCGGAACAGGATGCGGGAGACCCCGTACGTCGCCGCCGCGTGCCCCCTGCCAAAGACAGACATTGGGAAGCGCGCGAGCTTGGTGTACGCGGCCGCAAGCCTCTCACGGCACACCCCGGTGACGGCCTCCGGGGGCGGCAGGCCGGCAGAAACGGGCACGCCCAGCGACACGCCCGCGTCCAGCACGCGCAGCCCAGCCACCTCTGCACCCGCCAGCAAGCCCTCCCCCGCCGAACCCAGGGGCAGGATGCCGCACTTGCCGAGGTTTAGGACGAGGCCCGTCGCTCGGCCAAACACCGCCATCGCCTCCACCAGCGCAGCGACGGCAGCCGGCGCACACGACCGGAGGAGGGGCATGCAGTCGTCAGCGTACTGGGGGCAGGTCACTCTGCAGCCAGGCACGACCTCGACCCCCACCGCCGGGCAGGTGCGCAGGAAGCACGCGAGCGCATGCCCCAGGAACAGGAAGAGGGCTGGCGCAGCGGGGCAGCCCTGGCGCACGCCCGCCGCATACCGGCGCGGCTCAGAGATGAACCCGTTGACCTCGGCCGACGCGTACGTGTGCGTGAGGATGGTGCGGGTCCATGCCAGCACACCGTCACCGACGCCCACCGCCTCCATGACCGCAAGGAGGCAGCCACGGTCGATGGTGTCGTACGCCTTGCGGAAGTCGAGCAGCGCCAGCGCTGCACCCGTCGGCCCCACGCCCTCTGCCGCGTTGGCAGCTAACAGGCCAGGCAGCATCTGCGTGAGGCAGATATTGTCCGAGATGCGGCGGCCAGCGAGGAACGCAGTCTGTTCCGGCCCCACCACCGCAGCGAGCAGCGGCGTCCACCGCGTCGCCAGCACCTTGGCGAGGATGCGGTAGTCAGAGCCCAGCATGGTGAGTGGGCGGTAGTTTGCCGCATCCGCTGCATCTTTGGCCTTGTAGATGGAGGCGACAACGCCATCGAGAAACCCAGGCGGCGTCTCACCCGCAGCGCCCACTGCGGTGAAAACTGCCGCCAGAAGCACAAAGGCTGGCTCTCCCAGCTTCCGCCACACATCCACTGGGATGCCATCCGGGCCTGGGGCGGTGCCAGGCTTGGAGTGAGTGGCCGCCGCCCGCACCTCGGCGGGCGTGACAACAGGCGCGCCCGCTGCGTCCGCCACCGCCTGCGGCACGCGCGGCGAGTGCGTACGCACCGCCCCCAGCACAGCCTCCCGATCAGCGGGGGATGGCGGTGGCGGCCGAGAGACCGCCGCCACGGCATCAGCCATGATGTCAGCCATTCCCATGCCGTCAGTGACGAGGATGCCTCGCGCATCTCTGAGGGCGGCGACGCGCCGTGCCGTCGCTGGCTTGCGGAAGGCTGCCGCCATGCCCCCGGCAACGCGCTCTCCCGGCCGCACACATGAGGGCGGGGCTGGAGCGTACCGCCGCACCGCCGCGTCCAGGCGCCGCTGCAGCGTATAGAGCCCGGCGAGATGATGATGATGATGATGAGTTTTTACAATCCACTCTCTGGCGGGCACGCGTTCGGTTCCAAAGCTCCAGCAGGACTTAGAGGAAGCAGTCCTGAAGACCTGCCAACAGAAAAAAGGGGGGATGCCCCACGGAAGCGCCACCCACACGCCACCCACACACAGATGATGATGTTTGGTTACAATCCACTTCTGGCGGTCACACGTACGGTTCCAAAGCTCCAGTGGGACTTGGAGAAACAAGGCTCAAGGCACACAAAAGGTCAAGCTACAAGTAGCCCACGGTAACGCCATCCACACTTAGTGGCGGGCGCCAAGCAAGCAGCACCACTGTGCAGGTTGAGACTGCCTGCAGGCTGTCTCTGTTCACTGTAACATGTAAATTTAAAAACTCTGCTCCTCTAGTAACTCGCATGGCCTCTGCTAGCTGCAGCCCCCCCCACACCACCACACACAGTGTCAGTCTGAGACACCCCGCGTGCGTGTGTCACGCTGCGGTTTTACAGGTTTTACAAGCATGCGCCCGGAGGAACCTAGCGCGTGAGTTATTATATAAAGCAAATACTAGAAACCTACGTGATCTCTTATATTAGGAGAGCCCGAGGATGAGCAAGGAAGTTGAAAGAAGGAGTTCCCCTCCCCCCCCTTCCCCCCCGTTACTGGCTCGAGTTGTCGTCGTGTGCCTCCGATGCTTTGAAGCTGGTAGAGCTAGCTGCTTCAATTGCCCCTGATAGCTGCAGACCGCCCCCATCCCCCATTCGACACCATCACCCGCCCGCATGCACGTCATCACACGCTGCTCCCGCGTGCGTCCATCACACCACATGTCAGCCGCGCGTGTCCCTTGTTCCTTGCAGAGGCCCCACGGCGTCAGCCTGCCAGCCTGGGGCCGCCCGCGTGACCTCCCAGCAAGGTCACCAGAAGCCGCGAAGGCATCCCTCTTCATCCACGCGCCCATCAATGCAGGCGATGTTCGCCATGTGCGGCGAAGCGATGGCGGTCGGGATTGATGAGGTCGTCGTCAAGGTGGTCGATGAAGAATCTGTGGACGTAGTAGAACCTGTACACACCCATGGTGCGCGCGGGTGTGATTCAACGCGCGTGTGCGTGATGGGCTTGCATCCCCAGATGCGGCCACCTGCCGAGTTCCTTACGCCTGCACCGGCACACAGACTCGATCTCTCCCCTCCCCCCTCGTTCCCCTCCCTCTCCCTCTCCCTCTCCCTCTCCCTCTCACCAGGTGAGGGCAAGCGCGAGCGCAAGGCACATCACCACGACGACCGTGTCCGCGAGGCCGCCGCTCCTGCGCCCCCCGCGCTGTGTGCTGGCGAGGTTGCCCAATGAAGGGGAGTGGGGCATGTCGATCTGGCAGGTGGGTGGGGTGGGAAGGGGAGGGGAGGGGGGGAAGGAGGCTGCGTTGGGAAGGAAGGAGACTGCGTGGACTCTGCTGCCGCTGCGCAACTGGCACGACAGGCGTGCGCTGCAGATCGGCATGCACACTGACTGGGTGCACCCCCACTCCCGCCCGCTCCCGTGCCGCGAGGTGGCAGCGTAGCTTGCGACACGCGGCGTGCGACACGCGCCCGCCCATGCCGTGAGCCCGTCACGTCGCCGCACCTTCATCATCGCAGCAGCTGGCGCCAGGCTGCCTCTCGGCAACCGACCCCGCTGCCGATATCTACAGCACGCGTCGGCGTGGCACCTGAGTGGGGTGGCGGGAGTGAGTGGGGGGGGGGGGCATGCAGCAAGCAGCAAGCAGCACGCCACGATCGTGCAGCTTCGAGCTGCGCATGCACGCGCATGGCTGCGAGGGGGAGGATGTGATCGCTCTCCGCCCCCCTGCCCCGCCACTCTCTCGTCACTGGCCCCCCCTTGGCGTGGGCTTCCATGCATGCCAGGATGGTGTGCCGTGTTGCTCGTGCGTATCACACACGCTCACCCCGGCGGTAGTGCAGCAGGCGCCCGCAGCAGGAAGGGGGGGGGACCTAGGGGCACCTACTACCTTATAAGGCAGTAAATGGGTGCTGATAGACACTTGCAGGTGTAGTGGGGCCAATCCAAGGCATGGCATGTGCGTGTGTGTGGACGCGCGTGTGTGGGCGCCACATGTGTCACACCCAAGCCCCAGATCGCCCTCGCCCTCTCCTGGGTAACCATGGTTAAGACGGGCTTGGCCGCGGGCCTGAACAAGGGCCATGTGGTCACCGAGCGCGTGGTGAAGCCGAAGCCGTCGGCGCGCAAGGGGGTGAGTGTGCTGCGGTTGGTGCTTTGGGACGAGAGCGCCGTAGACAGTGACTGGACGGCTTGGAGGCGCCATGCGGAGGGGCAGCAGCGAGCGAGAGCGCGCGAGGGCGGAGCAGCAGCCAAAACTGGCGGGGGTGGCAGCCGGGGTTGGGCACACCAGCGGCATGAGGGACCGGCATGAGTGGGGCGTCACGTCACGTCTTTTGTAGCGCCTTCAGGAAGTGCTGCGGCGGGCAGGGGCGAACGAGAGAAGTGTTCGTCGTCGCCGCCGGCTGTGCATGCGCCCCTCGCGCCCCTGCCCCTCCTCGTTCCTGAACACAAACGTTGTCGTGTGTGTCTGTCGCAGTTCCTTGGCAAGCACACCAAGTTTGTGCGCGACATCGTGCGCGAGGTGGCTGGCCTCGCTCCCTACGAGAAGCGCATTTGCGAGCTGCTCAAGATTGGCAAGGACAAGCGCGCGCTCAAGGTTGCCAAGCGCAAGGTGAGAGACCTTGGTCTCAGGGAGACAGGGGGGGGGGGGGCAGCAGAGTCTGGGGCGCATGCCGGGTGAAAACATTGCCATGCGGCCATGCGCTGCCCATGCGCGCGTGTGCTCCCCGCACGCACACACACACACATACATACTCATACCTTCCCACCCCGCAGCTGGGAACGCACCTCCGCGGCAAGAAGAAGCGCGAGGAGATGATGAACGTCATGCGCGCACAGGTGGGCACGGGCCGCGGTTGTGAGCGATCGTACATGACTGTGTACTACACGTAGACGCACACACACACAACTGCACACACACACACTCACATACACGCACTCACACATCCGTGCGCGCAGGCGGCGGCCGCGCACAAGCACTAAGCTGGTCGATCCGGTGTCGGGCTGATCGCGGGCGTGTAATGTTGGTTTGACAATTGGTTTGTGTTTGCCTTGGGCGCCAACGGGGTGTGCGTCGCATCCAGACAGACGCGCCGTCATACCCTCCCCTGCATCAGCGCGCACGACACTGCACACAAGGGTGGAGATGAGGAGT
Source organism: Chlamydomonas sp. UWO 241 (assembly GCA_016618255.1). Classification (NCBI taxonomy): domain Eukaryota; kingdom Viridiplantae; phylum Chlorophyta; class Chlorophyceae; order Chlamydomonadales; family Chlamydomonadaceae; genus Chlamydomonas; species Chlamydomonas priscui. The sequence continues at coordinate 84,674 of VFSX01000273.1, forward strand.
TGGCAAAGTCGCAGCGCGAGAGTCCCGCAGCCTTTAGCGTGCCAGTGCTGTTGAGTGCTAGCGCGCCAGTGCTGTTGAGGGCTAGCACCAGCCAGGACTCGTCAGAAACAGGGGGGTGTTGAGCGTGCAGTCCGCCCCCCCCCACACACAAGCACACGTTTGTTTATACAAACACAAGCGCGCGCTCCAAGTCCCTAGCTCGTTTGCCGTGCTGATAGTGACCTGCCCACATTGCCGCACACACCTGATGCAGAAGTGGCGAGTAGTAGTGGTACCAGCAGGCTAGGGGGGGCAAGTGATTCTCAGTGAGCAAATTGGAGGAGCAAATTCAGCCGTGCGCCGCTGCCCCACCGGCAACCCTCCCCCCCTCACCACCCCCTCCCCCTCGTCCCCCGCGGGCGCTATCCGTCAGCCCGATCTGCTGGCTCAGCCTGGCTGTTGGCCCCACACTAGTGTTAATGATGTGAATATTGGTCGCGTCGGCGCCTCCCTCGCCCTCTTTTGCCAGCACCAGGGCGCGATGAAGCTGCTTAAGTCGACCAACCAGCTTGTCATCCCCAACGATGTCACCATCGAGGTGAAGGGCCGCTGCATCCGCGTGAAGGGCCCCCGCGGCACCCTCTCGCGCGAGTTCAAGCACTGCGCCCTGGACATGTTCCTAGTCGCTGGTGACGCCACCAACGAGAAGGAGAAGGGCAGGAAGGTGTTCAAGGTGGAGAGCCACTTCACCAAGCGCAAGCAGCTCGCGTCCCTGCGCACGATTGTGTCCCATGTGCAGAACCTCGTCCTCGGCGTCACCAAGGGCTTCGAGTACAAGATGCGCATGGTGTATGCGCACTTCCCCATCAACATCAACATTGCGGAGAAGGGCACGATCGTCGAGGTGCGCAACTTCTTGGGCGAGAAGCGCGTGCGCGTCGTCAAGATGATGCCCGGCATCACCGTCACCCGCTCTGAGGGCGTCAAGGACGAGCTCGTGTTCATTGGCAACGACAAGGACTTCGTGTCGCGCTCATGCGCGCACGTCTCCCAGTCCTGCGCCGTCAAGGGCGGCCTCGACCTGCGCAAGTTCCTGGACGGCATCTACGTCTCAGAGACCGGCCTCATCGGCGGGTCCCAGTAGATGGAGCGGCTAGCGGCAGCGGGGGGGAGGGCGGCGGCCGCCGCGGTGAGTGGCGGCCCATGTGTTAACCCACGCAGTCTTTTGCCTCTTGCCCCCGCGCAGCAGGCGCAGCCAGCCAGAAAAGCAGCCAGCCAGCCAATCACGCGCAGGTCGCGCGTCCAGCCGGCGCAGGCGTGCTGGGGAGGCACCAGGCTGCCCCAGTGCGAGACAAGGGTGAGTGGCATGCATGCACCACATGCACCGCATACATCACGCGCTGCATCCCTGGCCAACCACTGGCATGGCTGCAGCACCCTATCACATTGTAGCATGCGCACCCCATATTCGCTCGCCCTGTCCGACGCGCACGCGCGCCATGCCGCGACCGCATGCCGCCGCATGGCACGCACCACATGCACCAACACAGCCGCCGCCCTGGCGGCTATGCCCCCCTCGCCCCCCCTTTCCTGCATCTGCTCCCCGTGTCATCTGCCCATCACGCCCCACAGCCCCTCGCGTTCCCTCATGGCCAGTCTATATGCATGCGCGCGCACACCATGCATGCCGCCGCATGCAGCACACAGCCGCCGCCTTGGCGGCTATGCCCCACCCATCCACCCCTTTCCTGCATCTGCCCCCAATGCCATCTGCCCATCACTGCCCATCGCACCTCGCGTTCCCTCACGGCCATATGCATGCGCACGCGCAACATGTAGCCGCCGCATGGCACCGCCACATGCAGCACACAGCCGCCGCCCTGGCGGCCATGCCCCCCCCCCCCTGCATTTCTCCCCCCTGCAGTGTGTGCCCCCTGCCATCGGCCCACCGCGCCCCACCGAACCTCGCATTCCTTCACGCCAATTCATGTGCATGCGCGCGCGCACCACAGGTGGGCACACGCAGGCGCCATACCCCGTGTCACCTGACCATTGTGCTGCACATCACATTCCATCACAGCACATGCATATGCATGCACACAATGCAGCGCATGCCGTCAGTCGGGCACACGCAGCGCCAGCCACCCCAGACCCCTCTCGCCGTGCCGCCAGCTGGCCCCACCCCCTCGCACAGCGCGCACAGCCAGGCAGCCCCCGTCGCATCGCTGCCAGCTGGCACCACCGCCCCTCGCACAGCTCGCTGCAGCGCGCACATCCAGGCAGCCCCAGACAGGCTCCAGCCGCACACGCAGCCCCTTGCCTCGCCGCCAGCTCGCACACTCGCGCGCGCAGCCTATCTGAGTAAACTAGTCCCCCACAGCCCCCGTCCCGTGTTGCCAGCTCACCCAGCCCTCCTCGTAAAGAGCGTGCAAGCCAGGCAGCCCCCGCCAGCAGCCGCCGCCTGGCTACCAGCTCGCACAGCTGCCTAGGATCGGACAGCCAGGCAGCTCCTCACGCCCAGCTCGCCCCGCGATGGCAGAAACCCGCAACAGAGCAGAGACACTGTCAGCGGGCGTGGCTCTGTGCCTGCTCATCGGCACATCCCTTGGCACATCCCATCGCATGGGAGTGCGCCCCCACGCGCCCAGCTCGCATGCAGCACGCCTCCGTGAGCGCAGCCGATGGGTGGGGGCAACCCAGGGGCAATCTGCCGCCTGATCGGTACGCGGTTGCCTCGCAAGCAGATCCAGCACCTGGAACTGGGACTTGATGAGGCGCACGGTGATGGGCACTCGGTCGCTGACCTGCCGGCGAATGTGCGCGCGGCGTTTGCATGTGTGTAGGAGGGGTGAAGGGCATGTGTTTGTGCGCCCTAGGGAGGGCGTGTGTTTGTGCGCCTGTATTTCTCTCTATCTCTCTCTCCAAGGAGGGGGGAAGGGCGCGTGTTAGTGCGCCTGTGTGTGCCCCTGGTACTCGGTGCTTGTGGGCGTGTCCTGTGGGGCGTGCATCCGGTGGGTGGGGTGGGTGCGAGGGGATGGGGGGCGCCCGGCATCTGCGGTGCGGTCACGCAGACAAGACACCAGGCCAGAAGCTGCAGCAGCAGCGGCGAGCAGCAGCAGCAGCAGCAGCAGCAGTAAGAGCATTACAGCAGGCGGGCGTGCATGCTGAGGCGTGGAATGCACTTGGTCCCGTCCCTGTCAAGGACCCACCCTGCACCCCCCCGCGTGCTGGGTGGGTTGCACACCGCGTGTGATGCTGGCACACGCCTCCGCCGCCCACGCCCCCTGTATGTTGCCCATGCTCCGCCCCAGTGGCAAGGATCCGTGCTTTGCGTGGCTATTGTATTTCAGTGCGCACCTCCCGCTGCTGCTGTGAACGCCCTCCCTCCGCCAGCAGCTTGAGATGTCAGCTCGGGTGACGCCGCTGAACAGGTGCTTTGTGCACACAGCAGCGCCCGGCCTCGGGACGGAGTCGCACAGGGCGCCCGACGACCGAGACCCGGGCGGCGCGCCGGTGGTGCGTCGAGTGGTGCGCATCAGACGACCCGGGGGCGGGCACGCCGCTCAGGTCTCGGGTGTGGGGCGCGCTGTGCGGTTCCGTCCCGAGGCCGGGCGTGCCGCTCGGGCCTCGGGCGCCGGTGGTGCGTCAGGTTGAGCGCCCAGCAGCAGCTCAGAAGGGCCTCATGAGAGCACGACGCCGCGGGAGCAGCAGCGCTGGCGGCATCACAGAGCCGTCTGTAGCCGTCTACAGCCACGGTGTGCGTGGATGGCCGCGGCAGGTGCAGTAGCGCAGGGCCACCCCGTTGCACCAGGTAACAGGCTCTCGCAGGGGGTGACCAGCAAAAAAACGCATCAAACTGTATTTGGCAGGGAGGGGAGGGGGGTCTCGGCGCACTAGACCGAGGCCGAGACCGAGGTTTTTTAGTTTAAACAGTTTAGTTAGAATTCCGCCCAACCTTCCCACCCAGGTTCCACCACCACCACCACCACTACCACCACTACCACCAAACATATAAATTATTTAGTATTACAGCTTGTGTGTTTACGAATTTTAAATATCACACCTGATTTCCAGGCGCGTGTGTGTGGAGGTGTGGACTGCGCACATGGCCAGCACACACACACACACACACACACACACACACACACACACACGCACCCCCTCCCATCGTGACCGCCCAGAGATGATCTGCACTCAGGCCAGCAGCTGCTGAAGCAGAGGGAGAGGCCATGGCAGGAGCAGGCGGGAGCACCAACTCTCAGCGCACTCTGCTGCGTGACGCGCTCAGCGCGACCACCGTCAAGGGCCCCCCCGTCGTGGATGGCATCCTTTCGATCACGCACGACCCACCAGAGGTGGTGGATTGGCGCCGCTCAGCGGTCGACCTGACACCTACAATTAGCACGTATCTGGACGACGACGACGATGGCGTGGTTGCCAGGCCGAACGACCTCTTCGGCAAGTTCACCTGGAAGATTGAGAACATCAGCGAGGTCTCCAAGCGGGAGCTGCGCAGCAGCGTGTTCGACGTGGGCGGCTTTAAGTGGTACATCTTGGTTTACCCTCAAGGCTGCGACGTGTGCAACCACCTCAGCCTCTTCCTGTGCGTGGCTGACTACGACAAGCTGCTGCCGGGTGAGCGTCGTGGGGGGAGGCGCACATGACGTGTGCTGGCGGGGCGTGGGAGCCGCCGCGCGTGGCAAGCAGCGCCGTCTGCAGCCTGCTGCTGACCTGCACCCACGCCCGGTGCATGGCACGATCGCAGGGTGGAGCCACTTTGCGCAGTTCACGATCGCAGTGGTGAACCAGGACCCCAAGAAGTCCAAGTACTCAGGTGTGCGGTGATGCATGCTGGCGATGCGCCATGTGGTGCATGCCCATGGCATGGAGCAGGCCATGTGCAGAAGGCTGGGTGCCACAGCACCCGTGACCATGCTCCACCCACCCACCCACGCACCGCTGCATGCATCTCAACCGCCGCCCATGCACCCATGCGCACGGCCCATGCGCAACGCTACGCTCATGTGCACACACGGTCTGCAGACACGCTTCACGTGTTCTGCAAGAAGGAGCACGACTGGGGGTGGAAGAAGTTCATGGAGCTGTCCAAGGTGCTGGACGGCTTCACGGTCGCAGACACGCTCGTGATCAAGGCGCAGGTGCAGGTCATCATGTGAGTATTGGGCACGGGTGCCTGGCCGGTTGCATGTGCACGAGCGAAGCAGACACCACAGCGTGTGCGCACGGACGGACGAGCACACACATCCATGCACACACGCATCCATGCACACACGCATGGTACCATGCGCACGCATCCCCTCCCAACGCACGGATCCCCACCCAGCCACGTACGAGCGACGCTCCGGCCGCCTCGTGGCAGCTGCCTCGTGCCACCTGCCGTGCCGTTGGTGGTGGTGGTGGTGGTGGTGTTTCTTATGGCCGCCCTCCACAGGGACAGGACACGCACCAGCGGCCATTCCCCGACCCGCAGTTCCGTCCGTCCCATGCCACCTGGTGATGCTAACGCTGCTGGCGATGACCCATACCCATTCCATTGTTGTAGGGACAAGCCGCAGCGGCCGTTCCGCTGCCTCGACCCGCAGTACCGCCGGGAGCTCGTGCGCGTGTACCTCACAAACGTGGAGGGCGTGTGCAGGCGCTTCTATGACGACAAGTGCACGTGAGTGCGATTCGTGTGTGTGCACATGGGGGGGGGAGGCTGCATGTGTTGTCACGCAGCCTGTACCCGCCACTCCCGTTGGGGCCCTGTGTTGGGGCCCACCCAGCCCCGTGCGGCCTCCTCTCTCCCCACCCACGCACGCATCCACACACACGCGCACACACACGCGCACACACACGCGCACACACACGCGCACACACACACACACACACACACAGGTACAGGCACCTGCTGTGTGTCCAGGAGGAGGCCGCCTCGCTGCGCGAGTTCTGGTCTTCGCTCTCGTACACACACACACACACACGCACACACACACGCTCCCACGCACACACATGCATACACATGCACACACGCATGCGCCTGCTCTGGGTCAAGGAGGAGGCCGCATCGCTGTGCGAGTTCTGTTCTTCGCCCTCGTACACACACACACACGCACACACATCCACACACATCCACACACACACACACACACACAGGCGCCTGCTCTGGGTCAAGGAGGAGGCCGCATCGATGCGCGAGTTCTGGTCGTCGCTTTCACACACACACACACACACACACACACACACACACACACAAAACAGGCGCCTGCTCTGGGTCGAGGAGGAGGCCGCATTGCTGCGCGAGTTCTGGTCGTCGCTTTCACACACACACACACACACGCACACACACACACACAGACGCCTGCTCTGGGTCAAGGAGGAGGCCGCTGCGCTGCGCGAGTTCTGGTCGTCGCTCTCGTACGACGCGCAGCGAGCGATGCTGATGGACAAGTCGGAGGACATCATGCGGGTGTGTGTGGTCAGTGCACGGTTTGAGGGCGTAAGCGGGCTGGGGGTCGGGGTCAATATGGTAAATATACCAAGTAAGTAAGGTGGTGTGCGTGGGGTGAGATGGGACGAGGGTAGGCGGGAAGGCTCGGTGCGCATGGACAAGTGGGATGACATCTTGCATGTGTGTGTGGGCAGTGCAAACTTTGGGGGCTTCCAGCTAAGCAGGCTGGGAGCGCGGTGAATAAACTAGTAAACAAGGTGTGGGGGTGGGGTGGGACGAGGGTAGGCGGGAAGGCTCGTTTCGGTGCTGGTGGACAAGCCGGAGGACATCATGCGTGTGTGTGTGGTCAGTGCACGGTTTGGGGGTGTAAGCGGGCTGGGGGTATGGTAAATATACTATGGTAAATATTCTGCGTAACAAGGGGGTGGGGGTGGGGTGGAACGAGGGTCGGCGGGATGGCTCGTTTTGGTGCTGCTGGACAAGTCGGAAGGCTTCATGCGTGTGCTTGTGTGGTCAGTGGACACATTGGGGGGCGCTTCCAGCTAAAAAGGGCTTCGGAGAGTGCGGTGACTGTACTATTAAACAAGGCGGTGGGGCTGGGCTGGGACGAGGTAGGCTCGTTTTGGTGCTCATGAACAAGTCGGAAGGCACCATGCGTGTTTGTGTGGTCAGTGAACAGTATGTGGGCGCTTCCAGCTAATCAGGCTTGGGAGAGTGCGGTGAATAAACTAGTAGACGAGGCGGTGGGGGTGGGGTAGGGCGAGGGTAGGCGGGGAGGCTCGTTTCGGTGCGCGCATTGCCCTCGCACAGCACACACTCACGGGCGTGTTGCCTATTCGGTGGGCTAGAGGATGAGGTACACATGATATTTGAGTGCCCTGCCTATGAAGAGGCATGGGTGCGGGCCCACAGCCTGTTTCGGTTGATCCCTTGCCCCGAGGAGGCCGATTTGGATGAGCGGATGCGGGAGTTTATGAATCCTCGGCCAGGCCAGGAGAACCCCAGGTTCTGGCACAAAATGGCTGACTTTTTTGTCGCCTGTTTTCAGAAACGCACCGCGTGCATAGCAATCATGATGGCAGATGGCATGCTAGGAGTCCTCCTAGGGGTCTAATTTTGATAACTGCCGGCCTCTTTCCTAGGGTCTAATGCGCCATCAAAGGCGTCCGACGGACTGTAAAATTGACCACACACACACGCACACACACACACACACTCACACACGCACACACACACACACACATGTTCCGTCCCAGCGGTGCTGTCAGCAGTGCACACACACACACACACACACACACAATCCACCACTCACAAGCAAACCCAAGTCTTTACACGGACGCTACTCGCGCATGCGACGGCACACACACACACACACACAATCCACCACTCACAAGCAAACTCAAGTCTTTACACGGACGCTACACGCGCATGCGACGGCACTCCCTGTACTGAAGGACTGCGATGTTCCGGAGGCCACAAGGCACATGGATGTCGGTCTATGGCGAATGGCCAGTCGGCGCTTCTGAGACGCTGATACGCACGACACAAACACGAAGACGCACACGCCCCCCCCCCCACACACACACGCACACTTACGGCACACACATACACACACACACACGCGCGCGCAGAGCCTCGTCAAGCAGTTTTTCAACAAGGAGGTAATTTCAACGCTTGTCATGGACGGTTGTCTTATTAACACACACACATTCACACGCGCGCGCGCGCGCGCTCAGAGCCTCGTCAAAGCAGTTTTTCGGCGGAGCCCCCCACTCCATGGGGGCGGAGCGCTCCGCGGAGCCCCCATAGTTTGCCATGTAACAAGTGATATTAGTGTACAGGCCCCCTCCGCTCCATCCCCCAGCAGATCGCTGCAGGATGGGCTCAAAAGCTTATATCTAAATACCCAGGGGCGTGCGTGGCCTCAGTGAAAGTTGGTGCCAAGTTGCGTCCCTCGCCATCGTGAAATTTGGTCGGCGCCCCAGCGCGCCCCTCTGGTCCCCACAGCGAGGGCACAGATCACATATAGGACCCTATATGTGTGTATGAACTATCCTGCGTCGCGCTGCGGCGGGGAGGGCCCGGGTCGCGGGGGAGCTACCCCTCAGTGCCGCTGACTCAGCACAACCCCCGCCGTCGCGACAGCCCGGCCCGTGGCCTCCTCCGCGGCCTTAGAGACGCCATATGAGTCTAGTGTGCCATCCCGCTGCTGTAGAGGCGGGTCGGGGGCGCCAGGGCGGCGACCTGGCGCTGTCTGTCACTCCCTGCCCATATGCATGCCCAGCCACGAAACTGGCTCTCCCGGTGTGCACACCCTCCTAGCGTGACTCGTGCATCACATGTAATGGGGTTGTTGCCCCAGATCTGGCATGAGGGATGTGCGCCATGCCTATCAAATACGCGCAGCAACAGCGCGGCGCTCGCGGCGCCCACGGTCACGCCACCCCGGCCACAGCTGCCCTGTGTGATAAGCTGTAGACCTGTGCAGTCAAGACTGTGCCTATCTACTCCCAGTTGCTCTGCCAAGGGCCTGATGTGGCGCAGTTTGGGGCGGTTCACCACTTGCGTCGCACAGCGTGGAGCATGGGACGCTCTTGCCCATCGTCACCCAACCCCCAGTCAAAGCTTCACGTTGAAATTCTCTGCATGATGTCTGAGGGTCAGGGCGGGTCGCCTCATCCCCCAGCCGCGCACCACGCACACGCGCACACGCACACACACCAGCTTGGTATATCTGCTCGACCCGAGCGGCCGGGGGCAGACCGTGGGTGGCAGTAGGTCCGTGGTGAATGTGTGTCTCTTCTCTCTCTTCTCCCTCTCTCTCTTCTCTCTCTCTCTCTCTTCTCTCTCTCTCTTTTCTCTCTCTCTCTGCACGCGGTTTGTATCATCACAGCCGGTGCGGAACCAAACCCAGCCCCGTGACGCCTCCGCTGTTTTTTTGTGCGCCCCAGCGCCGCTCTCTCAACTTGTCAACAAGAAAAAGGTCATTTCAACGCTCGTCATGGACGGTTATCTTATCAACACACAGAGAAAGAGAAAGAGAGAGAAATCCGGTACAGTTCCCACCGCTCGGGCAACCTAGATAACGGCTTTTGCCAGTGCTAACGCACCCCCCGGCAATCGTTTCATGAGTCGAACACTCTTGGATCTTAAGTTAGTTCAGTAGCGGGTGACCAACCATATGCGCTAGTACGATTAACACACACACACACACGCGCCTTGTCAAGCAGTTTTTCAACGAGAAGGTCATTTCAACGCTCTTCATGGATGGCTCTCGTATGAACTCACACACAAGCACACACACACACACACACACACGCGCGCGCACTCAGAGCCTCGTCAAGCAGTTTTTCAACGAGAAGGAGGTCATCTCAACGCTCGTCATGGACGCGCTGTTCAGCGGGTGCCGCCAGATCGAGGAGCACAGCCGCCGCTACCTGGAGGTGGGTGCAGGGACACTCTTAACTCTCTCTCGCGCGTGCGTGCGGTCACACACACACACACACACGAACACACGCGTGTGCTCGCGGACCTTTGCCTCTGCCTCTCTCACTCTCTCTCACACTCACTCTCTTCCTCTCTCTTCCTCTCTCTTCCTCTCTCTTCCTCTCTCTTCCTCTCTCTCTTAATCGCGTGTTTTCTCTCTTACAAATGCACACAGGCACCCTCCCTCTTCTCTCACACGCAGACTACGGGCCCAGACACCCCGCGCCTCATGCTCCTCGTCCCCATCTCCGTCTCACCTCTACATCTCACGCAATAGCATCTCACAGCCTCTCTCTCAAACACGCACACACACGCCCATCTCACGGCCTCTCTCTCTCACACACACACCCCTCTCATCCGCAGGGCAAGTGCCCGGACGACCCTCCCCTCGTGCTCATCCGCGCCGAGCGCACCACGTTCTCTCTGCTCGGCGACCTGCTCGACCTCGCCGACCGAGTCTCCAAGGACTTCATCCCGGTCGCAAAGGACGACAAGGTGCGTGGGGGAACAATGTTTTGAGTTGTGGAACCCAAAACAGAGGCCACGCCAGGCCAAACCAGCCTTATCCTACGGGGGTGCGTGGGTGCTTGGCGACCTGCTCGACCTCGCCGACCGAGTCTCCAAGGACTTCATCTCGCTGGCAAAGGATGACAAGGTACGTGTAGGGGCCCAGTGCACCATACCGTGTCGTGACGGTCAACTTCACAGTCAGTTTGGCGCCTCTGGTGGCGCAATCTCACGTACACTCCCACACTCACACCCATAAACACACGCGCACACACACGCACACACGCTCGCGCACACACACGCACGCACACACACACACACACAGGTGCTGCAGCCCAACGACGGCAGCACGCTGCCAACAGCCAGGACGACTACCACCGCACACACACTGACACACACACACACACACATGTGCTGCACCCCAACAACGGCAGCGCCCTGCGCAACTCTGTCTCTCTCCCTCTCTCTCTCTTTCTGTCTCTCTCTATATCTCTCTTTCTCTCCATCTCTCTCTCTCTCACACACACACACACACGCAGGTGCTGCAGCCCAACGACGGCAGCGCGCTGCGCAATGGCCAGGACGACTACCACCGCGACTCGATCGAGCGGGACGAGAAGCGTCTGGCGGAGCTGGGCAGGAAGACGGTCGAGATGCTCGCCATCAGCCACATCATCACCAAGAAGTGGGTGCAACAAAACGGCAGTGCTGTGTTGCAAGGGGTGGCAAGGGGGGTGTTGCAGATGTTGCAGGGGTGACAAGGAAGGGTGAAGGAGGGGTTACAAGGGGGGGTTACGCGGGGGATTGCAAGGGGGATAACAGGGGCAGAGCTGGGCCGGAAGACGGTCGAGATGCTCGCGATCAGCCACATCATCACCAAGAAGTGGGTGGAAAAGGGTGACGAGGCATGTAGGGGTTCACCTAGAATCCCTCAAGACCAGCTCGACTCTGAACCCTCTGAACCCCATCCAGCCGTACACACTCGTCACAATCCTCCTGCGTGTCTCTTTCTGTCTCTCTCTCTTCTCTGTCTGTCTCTCTATCTTCTCTGTCTCTCTCTCTCTCCCCACCCAATCAACCCACCACAACCCCTGCTGCTTCTGGCAGGATGGGGGTGAGCTACCGCGAGGCACAGGCCCTCGAGCTCGCGCTCTCTCACTCTCTCACTCAACCCACCACAACCCCTGCTGCTTCTGGCAGGATGGGGGTGAGCTACCGCGAAGCACAGGCCCTCGAGCTCACGCTCTCTCACTCTCTCACTCAACACACACATTTACCCCTGCTGCTTCTGGCAGGATGAAGACAAGCTATCGCGAGGCACACGCCCTCAAGCTCACGCTCTCTGACTCTCACTCAACACACGCACACTCAACACACGCACAGGATGGAGGCGAGCTTCCGCGAGGCTGGGGCCCTCAAGCGCACGCTCTCTCACTCACTCTCTCACTCAAAACACACACACACACTCATCACACGCACGGGATGGCGGCAAGCTACCACTCCCTCTGTTTGGCTCTCACACTCAACACACACACACACACACAGGCGAGCTACCACTCACTCAATACAAGTCTCTCCGTCACTCACTCAACACACACACTCGACACACGCACAGGATGGAGGCAAGCTACCGCGAGGCAGAGGCCCTCAAGCGCCAGGACCAGCTGATCGCCGAGGAGTTTGAAGCTGCCACGATGGAGGAGCAGCGCAAGGGAGCGCAGGTACAGCAGTTAGTCTTGATACATTACTTAAACGTCGACCTAATTGTAATTAAGCTGATCACCAAAGATGATAAGAGTGGGATAGGAGTAAATCAATGTTGATGAAGCTGGTCGCCGATGATGGAGGAGCAGCGCAAGGGGGCGCAGGTACAGCAGTTAACAGCCGCATTGCTTGCCCAGGAGAGACATCTCCTTAGCCCCACCCCCTACTAGACCGACGTCCATTTCTGGCCCAAACAATCACTTGTAGTTAGGGGCTGTAGCTACCTGCCAGCTGCTCACAGGTAAAACAGTTAATCGACTGTAACCACCAGGATTCAAATTTATAAAATCCAAGCCCACTAGCAGGCCATCCCCACCCAACCTGCGACCAAAATGTGGCCACACCCCAAAATTTTAGAGTCGAAAAAACCAACCCATCGCGTGCATTTGTGCATTTGTCGACTATTCTAAAGCTTGCGATTGCATAAACCGTGCGGCACTGTGGAGAGTCCTTAGATTATATAGTGTTCATCCGCACATTATTGATCTTTTGGAGGATCTTCACACCAACACAGCAGCTGCCGTGCGGCTGGCTGGGAAAATCGGGCACGAATTCCCCGTGCCGTCTGGTGTGCGACAGGGGTGCGTCATTGCTCCTGTGTTGTTCAATGTTTTTATTGACCACATAGTGAAAAAGGCGCTAGACATGATGCCAGAGGGGGCTGGCGTGTCAGTCGTGACCCGAGCCGGCGGCTCTGTGTTGTCGTCGTCGGTTGAGCGCATAGTAATGCTGATGTATGCCGACGATTTATGTTTGTTCTTGCATGACCCAGCTCAGTTGGCGCTTATGCTGAAAATCCTTGACAAAGTGTCCTCTAGCTTTGGCATGCAAATCAACGTCGCCAAGACAGAAGTAATGATTTTGCCAGCAGATTTTGACGCAGATCTGCCCACGTTTGCGCTGACTGGTGGTGAAGTGAAGACCGTCTCTGCATTTAAGTATCCAGGGAGTTGGATAACCCAGAGTGGTGGTGTGGAAAAGGAGATCGGTGTGCGTGTCGGTCGCGCGCTGGGCGTGTTTGCGTCTTTTGATAAGATTTGGGCCAGCAAGAAGATGCAAGTGCAGTCTAAGATGCGGGTTTACAACACTTTCGTGCTGCCCCACTTTCTGTACGGCTGCGAAACATGGGCCCCTACTAAAACACAACTGACTCGATTGGAGGTTGCCCACTCTAACTGCCTTCGTCGCATTCTGGGTGTGCGCCTGGTCGACCGGCACAGATTAACTTATATTCGGCAGGCGTGCGACACTGAGCCAATTGAGAGCCTTGTGGCAAAGCGATCAATGCAGTGGCTAGGCCATGTGATGCGCATGCCGGCTTCTCGTCTTCCTCGTACGACTTTTGACTGCACAATGGATGTGGCTCGGCAGCAAGGCCGGCCTCCAGCCTCCTCCCGACACTATTTTCTTAAGCTACTGATTCAGCAGCTAGGCGAAACTAGTGGCACTCGTTCTGATTGGAAGACTTTTTCGGACACGGCGTTTGAGCGTGCTCAGGATAGGGTCGGGTGGAGAGCCGTGGTGTACGGTCCGGCTGCCCCTCAGGCGCCGGCCCCTCCACCACGGCGGTCAAGTAGATTGGCAAGCGCCACTTGAACCCCTATCCCCTAGAAGCAGTTCGAACCTATTTTGGAGGCGTCGCACAATAGCTCTCCTTTTTGCTCTGGGACCACACGTTGGCAGGCAGCCGGCTGGTGGCTACCGCCCCTCACAAGTAATTGTTAGGGCCAGAACTGGACTTGGGTCTAGGCGGTGGTACTAGGACTAGAGGTAGTCTTTGCTGGAAAGCCGATGTAACTGTAACTGTAACTGTATCGCGTGCATAATGCTTTCTCGACAGGTAATATAGACATGCGTGTCGATAGCGTGTGCTGGGATGCGTCGTGGGGCCGTCAAGGGCCTCGCGGAACGCCATGCAACGGTCGCACCCAACCCTGTGCCGCGCCGCTGCGGGGAGCCAGCCGCCCGCGACGCCTCCTACCGATCGGTACCACCCGTGGCATGAACTTGACGGGGAGCTTGGCCCCGTACCGCGCCGCGATGTGGGGGGCGAGGCCGTGTGGCCAAACCTCGCGACACCAAACTTTCAGCATGTTTTGCGGTGTCGTCTCTGGACCAAATCCACTTTAAACGGGTGCTTTTTAGTTGCCGCATTGCTCATTTAGACGCATGCTTCGTGGGTGACCGTGGCTTGCAGAGACGGCGAAATACGGGACGAAACCGCATGGCTTCAAAATGTGCCTGTCACGGTAACTTTTGAAGCCGATCGGTTTCGTCCCGCATTTCGCCGTCTCTCCAAGCCACGGTCACCCACGAAGCATGCGTCTAAATGAGCAATTCAGCAACTACCAAGCACCCGTCAAAAGTGGATTTGGTCAAGCAGGGACGCCACAAGAAATTCCCATAGTTTGGTGTGGCCCGTTTTGGCCACTTTTTGGCCACTTTTGGCCACAGGCTGGGTGGGGATGGCCAGCAGCTAGCCTCAAACAACAAGCAGCAGCTGACAGCTGACGGCTGACAGCTGTCCGGCCGCTCGACAGCCCAATCAACCAACCACAGCCCTCGTGCCATGCATACAAAATATGTACGACGTGGAAGCGTCGGTCATACCCGGACAACGTTGCCGTTAGATAAGTTAGTCTCGACGGGTGTCCAGCACGCACAGCAGAGACATCCTCTAGTCCTAGAAGTACCAACTCGAACCGAGTCCAGTTGCGGCCCTAACCACCACCTCGATCGTGGTCCTGTTGCGGCTCTACCCCCCACCTCGACCCAAGTCCAGTTGCGGCCCTACTAACAGTCGCTTGTGTGGGGCGCAGGCGGAGAAGGAGAAGGAGAAGAAGGCGAAGAAGAAGGAGCGGGAAAAGGCCAAGAAGGTGTGTGGGTGTGGGTGGGTGTGAGTGTGTGTGCGTGTGTGTGTGTGTGTGTGTGTGTGTGTGTTTGGGGTGGGCAGGGGGGGGAGACAAGGCAAAGAGGAAGGAGTTGAACAAGGCGAAACATGTGTGTTTGTGTGTGTTTGTGAGGATTCCAGCAGCAAGAAGGCAGCAGGGGCAGCAGCAGCAGTAAGGGCTGCAGCAGGGGCAGCAGCAGCACGAGGGGCAGCTGCAGCAGGAGGGGCAGCCGCAGCTGCAGCAGGGAGGAGGGATGTATACGCGGGGGAGCAGCGCAGGTTGTGTGTGCAATCGTGTGTGGGGGGTGGGGTGGGTAGGGGGGGGGCTGCGAGCACCAACGATTGACCGCACGCAGACGCATCGCGCACACGCACACCACCGCAGGCTGCCAAGCGCGCAGACACACGCACACATGCACCTCACCCGCCAACACACACACACACACGCATGCACGCACACACACCTCACCCGCAACACACACACACACACACACACACACACACACACGCATGCACACACAAACGCACGCCCCACCCGCAACACACACACACACGCGCAGGCTGCCGAGCGTGCAAAGAAGGAGGCAGAGGACGAGGAGAAGAAGAAGGTGCGTGTGTGTGTATGTGTGTGTGTGTGTGTGTGGTTGATTTGAGAAGTGGAAACAGGGGGCGCGAGGGTGGCCGATTGCGCGAATAAAAAAGGCAGATGGCGTGGAGAACCGAAACTGCGGTGGATTTTAAACACACACGAATGCAAGCACACGAGGGCATGTATGCACGCGGTCACCAAATCAGCCGCAAGCAAATGAGGGCGTAACCGGTACGTGTGGTCAGCCTCCCACCCTCCAACTTGTAACTGAATGCTCGGGACATCGGGGCGACAGGCCCCCTATCAAAACAGCATGCGCGCGCGCACACACACACATAAACACACACACACACACACACACGCGCGGTCACCACATCAGGCACGACTTGCACCACCAGGCCGTGCCTCTAGCATTCGACCGCACAGCACAGTCAGGGCGTAACCGATACGAGTGGCCAGCCCCAAACTGGCCAACTTGTAACTGAATGCTCGGGACATCGGGGCGACAGGCCCCCAATGAAAACAGCATGCGCGCGCACACGCCACTCACAGCATGTGCACACGCACACACAGCATGTGCCACATGCCACGCACAGCATGGGCACGTGCACACACACACGCACATACACACACAAAGACACGCGGTCACCACATCAGGCGCGGCTTGCACAACCGGGCCGTACCTCTAGCATTCGACCGCACAGCAGACACCAAGCGTAACCGGTACGGGTGGCCAGCCTTCAACTGGCCAATTTTTAACTGAATGCTCGGGACACCGGGGCGACAGGCCCCCACTCAAAACAGCGTGTGCCACACGCCAATCACAGCATGTACGCGCACCCACAAGGCACTCACAGCATGTACGCACGCACACACAGCGTGTGCCACACGCCACGCACAGCATGGGCGCGTGCACACACACGCACACACACACGCACACACACACACACGCACACACACGCAAACATACACACACACGCACATGCGGTCACCACATCAGGCGCGGCTTGCACCACCGGGTCGTGCCTCTAGCATTCGACCGCACAGCAGACTCCAAGCGTAACCGATACGGGTGGCCAGCCCCCAACTGGCCTACTTGTAACTGAATGCTCGGGACATCGGGGCGACAGGCCCCCCAATCTAAACACTGCATGAGCACACACATGAGAGCATGCCGCTGCACACAGACACACGCACGTACATGCTCTCTCCCACACACACGCACAGACACACGCACGTACATGGTCTCTCTCTCACACACGCACACACTCACACTATCCTCCTCTCTGCCTCTCTCACGCGCGCCCAGATTGATGACGCCAAGAAGGCCGAGACTGAGCGCAAGGCAGCCGAGGCAGCTGCGGCCGAGCGCAAGCGTCTCGAGGAGGAGGCTGCCGTGGCGGTAGCACTCAAGCGACAGCAGCAGGCAAGTGCTCTGCTGCCCCTACATATAGATAGGGGCGTTTCTGGTCATCAGTCGGGGAGGAGGCCGCTGTGGCGGCGGCGCTCATTCGGCAGCAGCAGGCGAGTCGTATCCAACCCCGGGGTATAGGTCCAGGGAGTGATAGGGAACTACAGCTTTCAGGGAACTGGCATGCTAGTTCTGCGGCGCGCACGCGCCCGCTTGCAGACATTGATTCAGAGTGTGTTGCGTGTCAAAGCCGCCCACCTGCTATTTCTGACTCGACTGAAAAATGACTGAACCTGTACGTGACCCCTTTCCTTCCGCACACACGCACTGAACCAGTTGGTAGACAGTCATTGGTTCGGATTATGGCGCTGTGCAGGTTTTACAGGTTTTACACGTACGCGCCCGGAGGACTCCGGGGCGTGATTTAAGGCCTAGACTACACGTCTAGGGGAGCTCTAATAAGAGAGCCCGCAAGGCCACGCAGCGCGCCAGCCTACCAGGGTGGCGCTGTGCAGCCCTGTTCGATCAGGCCCTTTCAGGCTCGGCTGTGTCAAAGCGCCCTTACACACAGTCACCCCCCACACACGCCATGCGTGTGCAGGCTCTTTCCGGCTCAGCTGTTTCAAAGCCCCCGCGCACAGGGGCACCCTCCCACGCGTACACCCACCCACCACCCTGGCGTGTGCAGGCGCTTTCCAGCTTAGCTGTTTTATAGCCCTCACGCACACTGGCACCCTCCCCCTCGCACGCCTTTTCCGGCTCAGCTGTGTCAAAGCACCATCACGCGCCCAGGCACCCTCCCAGGCACCCTCCCCCTCCCACGCTCTTTATGGCTCAGCTGTTTCAAAGCGCCCTCACGCACACAGACACCCCCCCACCCCATGCGTGTGCAGGCTCTTTCCGGCTCAGCTGTTTCAAAGCCCTCACGCACAGGGGCACCCTCCCACACATACACTCCTCCACCCCGTGCGTGATGAACGGAGGAGGAAGAGGGTGGCCAGGCTGGCTGCCCGAACTGAGACGGGCTCAGATGGACTAGAGCTAGCGGAATGATCACAGTCAATGTGTATCAACTCAGTGGACTAGTGCGGGTGCTACATATCTGCCTGCCTCAGGGATTGAGTGCGCAAGCACAAGTCTAATACGCCATTCAAGGCATCCAACGAGACTGTAAATCGACCACACACACACACCGTGCGTATGCAGGCGGTCGCTGCTGCGGAGCGCAAGGCGAAGCAGGCACAGGATGCGAAGGACAAGGGGGAGCGGGAGGCAAAGGTGGGCACCACGGGGAGGGGGGGGGCAGGGGGGGAGTGTGGTTGGGCGGTTGGGTGGGTGGGTGGGTGGCACATGCGAGGCAGGCGCAGAATGCGAAGGACACGGGGGGGCGGGGAGGTCAAGGTGGAGAACTGGCACTGTTAATAAGGGGGCGGGTGGTGGGGCAGGAAGTGAGGCGAGGACACAGGCGACACAACAACGGGGGGCAAAGGTGGGCACCAAGAGGAGGGGCAACGGGCCGGAAGGGGGGGGGGGGGCACAGGCGCAGGATGCGAAGGATAAGGGGGTGTGGGAGGCAAAGTTGGGGAACCAGCACTGTTAGCAAGGGGGCGGGTGGGGGGCCAGGGAGAGGCGCCAGGCACACACAGGCGACGCAGGCGAGAGAGGCGCCAGGCACACACAGGCGACACAGGCGACACGCAACGGGCCGATGAAATGCAGGGGGGCAAGGAGAAGGGAGGTGTGCGCAGCGAGGGCGGGAGCCACCCCCCCCCTTGGGAGGGGGCAGGGAGGGGGGGCGCCGCCACTCTTGGTGCTGGCACAGGCAAAAGGCCGAGCAGGCGCAGGTTAAGGAGGAGGATTGAGTCCTGTGTGTGGCGCTGTTGAAAATGGGCAGTGAGCGGGCCAATGTGGTTTTGCTTTTGGTAGGGGGAGGGGAGCGCTTGCCACACGATTCGAGACCAGAAGTTAACCTGGCACACTGTGTGTCACTGCCCCCCCTCTCCTCGCCCCATTCCATCCTCCCCTCCTCCCTCCTGACGCGTACATGCACATCCGTATACATCCTCTGCAGGAGCGCGTCGTGCGCGAAGCACGGGCTGCCCGGGGACCCCCCCCCTCCTCCCACCCCATCCTCCATCCTCCCCTCCTCCCTCCTGACGTATGCATGCGCTAACATATACATTCGCCACAAGAGGCGGCCGTGCGCGAGGTGGCGACCAAGGACCCACGCTCTCCCCCTAAATCACCTATTGACGTGACCCCTCCTGACGCGTGCATGCGTATCCATGTACATCCTATGCAGGAGCGCGTCGTGCGCGAAGCACGGGAGGCCACAGAGGCGGCTGCACGCGAGGTGGCTGCCAAGGAGGCCGCAACCCTCGAGCAGCAGCAGCAGCAACGTGAGCAGCAGCAGCAGCAGCGGGAGCTGCAGCAGCAGCAACAGCAGGAGCTGCAGCAGCAGCAACAGCAGCAACGGGAGCAGCAGCAGCGAGAACAGCAGCAGCGGGAGCTGCAGCAGCGCGAGCAGCAGCAGCGGGAGCACCAGCACCAGCAGCGCGAGCAACAGCAGCGGGAGCAGCAGCAGCGAGAGCAGCAGCAGCGCGAGCAGCAGCAGCGCGAGCAGCAGCAGCGCGAGCAGCAGCAGCAGCAGCAGCGCGAGCAGGCCGCCGCGGCTGCGGCTGCTGTGGCCGCCGCCGCGGCTGCGGCTGCTCTGGCCGAGGCACAGGCACGGGCGCACGCACAGGCACGGGCGCACGCACAGGCGCACGCGCAGGCACACGCCAGCCCCACGGGCCCGCCGCCGCTGTCACCGAGGTCGCCCGCTGTCGGCAGCCACGCGGCGCCGGCTGGCGCGTTTGCGCCCGCCTCGGCCAAGGCGTCGCCCTCGGCCGTTTCCTCCCAGCAGCATCAGCCGCACAGCAGGGCGCCAGGGTCTGCCGACCAGCAGCAGCAGCAGCAGGCGGGGCCAGCCGGGGCGCGCCCCATGGCGCGCACGTCGTCGGTCTCGTCCGTGTCCAATGGCCCACCCAATGATAACGGCGGCGGCGGCGCGGCGCACCACCACTACCGCGCCGGCGACCTCGCAACTGCAGCGCACCAGCAGCACCAGCACCAGCAGCACCAGGCAGCAGCACAGTACCACGGGGGGCAGGGGCACCAGCACCTCGCGCCGAGCGGCAGCGGTCAAGGTGGCCAGCGCCCCGGCCAATTTGATGGAGGGGCCAACGACGACGCTGTGTCTTCGCGCAGCGGCGCGGCACTCGAGTCCGAGGTGGGGATGGCCGGACACCCTTGCAAATTAAGGGTGAAGGGACGAGGGGTTTAGGGGTTTGAGTTCACCCTCATGAACCCTGTTTAGTACCTGCAAGCTTCTGAACCCTTTTTAGTACCTGCAAGTCCTGTTTGCAGCTCGTATATCTGAGGCCGTCGCGACTCCCACCGGCCTTCTCTGGACCAGCAGGAGCAGGCTGTCAACTCGTGCCGCCACCCTCACGCACCCACCCGCTCGACCGCACCTGAGCACCCCAGCACGCCAAACATGAACCCCAGACATTCCTGAACCCCGCACGTGCACACACCCTGCCCCAGACATTCCTCAACCCCCCCCCCCCCCCCATCCCTGCCGTAGGTGGCCGCGCTGCGCGCACGCGTGCGTTACCTAGAGCAGCAGCTCGCAGAGAGAGACGCGCAGCTCGCGTCGCACCGCGCGCAGCTCGACGCGCTGGCAACCAGCGGCGCGAGCAGCGCGGGCGGTGTGGGCGGAGGTGGAGGTGGTTTGAGTGGTAGCGGGCGCGCGGGCAGCGGGGGCGCGAGTGGGCGCGGCGGCAGCGGGGGGCATATGCCTCCGCAGCAGCAGCAGCCGATGAGTCAGGCCCAGCCAGGATTCGAGCAGGCGCACCCGCCGGCTGGCGTGGTGGGGTCGAGCGCCAAGGGCAGCGCCGGGGGCGGGACGCCAGAAGGCAAGCAGCAGCAGCGGGGCGGCAAGGGCGGGGGCCCCGGAGGGGGCAGCGGCCAGAACGGCGTTGTTGCGTCGGCTGCTGCGACGAATGGGCCGTCTGCGTCGGCGGCTGCAGCGACGGCGGCCGCGGGCGGGCGGCGCCCACCGGGGATGGCGGCGCTTGGCGGTGGCGGTGGCGTGGGCGCGCGGGGTGGAGGTGGCCCTGCACCGGTCGCCGTCCAGGCGGCGTTTGCGGCGCAGCAGGCGCAGGCTCAGGCGCAGGCGCAGCATCAGCAGCAGGCACAGCAGCAGGCGCAGGCGCAACAGCAGCAGGCGCAGGCGCAGCATCAGCAGCAGGCGCAAGCGCAGCAGCAGCGCATGCGCGCGGGGGGCGCGCCGGCGGCGTCCAACGGCGGCGTGCCCGAAGCTGCCGCGGCCGCCGCGGCCGCCGCGCTCGGCAGGCACAGCCCCGGGCCGCATCAGCAGGGTGCGGCAGGGGGGAACGTGCATGCTCCGTCGTACAAGGCGGCCGCGGGCGGGCGTGGTGCAGGTGGCGGCCCGCCCCCAGGCGTTGCTGGCGGCGCCACGCCGATGAAGGCCGGCGGGCCGCCCGGCATGCAGCAGCGGCACCTCTCGGGCACTACGGCGATGGCCAACCCAGTTGGTGCTGCGTTCCCTGGCGGCTTCATGATGCCGCGCACAACGCAGAGCGACTCTGCCGGGGATGAGTTCGACTTCGCCCACATCGTGAGAATGCGTGTGTGTGTGGCGTGTGTCTGTGCATGTGTCGCCACTCCGTTTGTGGAGGCTCACCACTGCCCCCCCCCCCCCCCATGCGTGCGTGCTTCTTCCAGGGCATGATTGACGACCTGCTGACCGAGTGACCGAGAGCCCCGGCAGGCGCATGCATGCATGCATGCATGCAGCAAGCTCATTAGGGCGGCGCGCAACACACGAGAGTCTTTGACAGGACAGCAGGTCACTCCAGTGGCCCCGGCAATCGGCTGTTATGTGATTGGCAACAAGTTGTCCCGAGATGTTGGTCGAGACCAGCTATGTCGTTTCTGCCATGGCCAGAACCAGCCAGGGGGAGGGTCAGCGTGTCCCCCGAGCTCGCTAAGCCCCACCCCACCCCCACCCCCCTACGCGCGACAAATGTTTTGTGGCCTTGGTTGCGCTTTGGTTGGAACTGGCAAAAGACATCAAAGGGGGGCATGCTTGTGGGGGCTCGCAGCTGTCCAGTCAGGTGGGCGGAGTTTGGCCGCACACACCACCCTCCCCCGAATTCGGGTATATGGGGGAGGCACAGCAGTCAAATTGCGAGATCCATCCCACCCCAAACCTCCGAAATACACGCCGCCCCCCTCCTCGAACTCGGCACACTGGGAAGACCGCTGCTCTGCTGTCAGGTGGGCGGGTTCCCCCCACCCCGCCCACACCCCGCCCACCATCTCCCCGTATTGGGTAGCGAGAGTCTTGCGCAACTACGCAGCACGCGTGCATTCGATCGTGGCACCGGGTGAGATGCAGCTGGTGTGCAACTATTGTTGCGACTGTGTGCCGTCGCGGTGCTGCTGCTGCTGCTGCGGTGCCTCGATCGGGGCGAGCATCTGGGTCGAGTCACAGTGTTACCACTCCAAAGCCGACATCTTCACAACAACCATCCGAGAGAGCGATCCACTTAGCGTACAACCACCCCGCGTGGCTCGGTGAGCGGTGTAGCTCCAAATCCCAAGCAAGGATTTGCTCAGATGCCCATCTGTTCAGAAGGGAGAGGGAGAGGGAGGCTGGGTGGTGAGGCCGGGCGGAGCGCGCATGCAAATGGAGCTCACGTGGAGTGCGCGTGTGAGTGTGTTGTGGGGTGGCAACGCAGCATTCGGCACGCACACACACCTTGGTACGGCGCCAGTGGCGGCGCTTGGCGTTGTACCTGCAGCGCAGCAAGAGCGGGGGGGGGGTGCGTAAGGTGCGGTACTATGGCTAGTGGCTAGGCGCCAGTGGCGCCGCTTGGCGTTTCGTGTGTGCGTGTGATGGGGGGGGGAGGCGGAGCATGCGGGGAGCACGTGGTGTGAGCATCAGGGGCGGAGCATGGGGGCGGAGCATGGGGGCGAGCCCATGCACCATGCGAGCCCATGCACCACGCGAGCCCATGCACCATGCACCACCCCAGAGTCCCCGTCCCTGCGCTTCCCCCTCCCTTCATCATGCATGCATGCGAACGCCTATGTCACTTAAGTCCATGCTCCACGCACCTGATCTTGTTGTCGGTCCTGAGCGTCCGAGCGGGCGGCGGCGATGGAGGCGCGCGAGCACACAGCAGTGGGCAGGCAACGTGTCAGTGGTGGCACTAGGTGCATTGGAAAGGCTGCTGCTGCGCATGCAGAGGTGCTGCCTGGGCAGAGGCCTCGCGCGGATGCTGCGAGGCTGCGCCATCGTGGTAAAAAAAACACCCACCTGTAGCGGATCCAGTGCTGCGCAGGGACGTCCACGTCGGCGTGCCAGATACAGGGGGGCATATTGTCAGTGGCATTGCAGGTGCAGGGGGGCGGGGAGGTGCGCGCAGGGCAGGCATGCGGCAGACCAGGGCGCCGCAAGCCAGGAGACAGCAACACGCACGCTCGCACTCACGGGGATAGGCTTGTTCGAGTTCTGCGCCTTGGACTGCGCGCAAGCAACACGACGACGGGGGGGTGCGCGTTAGATAGGGAGCGCGAACTTGCCATGCAAGCACAAACACGCCCAATCGACCCACCAGGATCTTCTTGAGCCGGGTGCTCTTGTGGGAACCCATATTTGCTACGGTGCAGCCGAGCTAGAGGGCGAGGCAGTCATGGACCCGCCCTCTTGAGTTGGGCGTCCACATTTATGTGTACACACACACGCACACACACACACGCACACACACACACACACCACACACACACACACACACACACAGCACACACACACACATGCACACACACACACGCACACGCACGCACGCACACACACACACGCACACACACACACACACAACGGTCTCGAGTCGGCTGGGGGATGCGTTCTTATACTTAAATGTAAGAACGCATCCCCCAGTTTGCTGTGCGTACGCGCAGGGGGGGGGGGGGGGCACTGGACACCATCTCAACACACGTGTACGCTGCGCTGTGTTGCTGCCATGCAGCCACAACCATCATTCACCGTCTCACGCACCGCACGACGGCTGACTGGACGTGCCTTTGACCGGCTTCACCTACCTCTCAGTCTTCTGGCAGGTGAGGATGCATTTAACAGTCTGTTGGGCGCTTCTGGTGGTGTAAGCAGCCTGGCTGGGTAGTCGGGCACACACGGGAGGAAGAGAGTCCGCCCCAACCCCGACCCCAGCCGCAACCCCAGCCGCAACCCCAACCCCAATCGCATGCGTGCTGCATGGCACCTTGTGCGTTTTATGAAGGTGATAGCTGGGGCGTGGATTGGAACGGTTTCTTGCTTTGAGGCTGTGTGGGGGAGGTTGAAGACGAAGGGGTGCCGCGCGTGCCGCTCTGGACAGCACCTCCGAAGCTTGGAGATGGACAGCGTGACACGGTTTGCACTGTTTGCTCGTTTACACAAAGTCGTGACCGCTGGGGCATGTCGGTTGCTGCAGCACGTAGCGAAAGAAAGTGGTGTGTTGGCGTGCATGCATGTGTGTGTGTGTTTGTTTCTGTGTGTGTGTGTGTGTGCGCAGATCTCTCTATCTGCGTGTCAACAACAAAGTCTCATCATCTCTCTCTGCGCAGCTCAAGCACATGTGTCTGAGCGCATCAGCCCCACCACGATGATCTATGATGTATGGGAGAGCGTCGTTTACAGTTTACAGTGCGCACCCTCGGGGCGTGGGATTGAAGGAGCTGCCTAACAAGGCTACCAACCATTGGGGAGAGCGTCGCAGCAATGGGCTCGGCGGCGCGCTGTCTGAGCGCCTCGGCGAGAACATGGCGACTGCACTTGCGACTGGTCTAGCGCGGCCTGCCGCGCTAGGCCAGTCACCGCACTGGCGTTTATGTTTTTACAAGTACACGCCCGGAGGACCCCGGGGCGTGAGTCAAGGCCTAGACTACACGTCTAGGGGAGGGGTCATCTAGGGGAGGGGTCATTGACCGCTGGTAAGTACGATATATCCCACGTCAAGAGCCTCGCAATCTGGAGTGCCATTGGAGTCAAGCCTGCCATATGGCATGAATGCATTCAAATATGACCCTGTCCCCACTCCCCGCCCCCACCTCTGCCCCCCCCCCCCCCGCCCCCACTTCATTCCCCCGCTGCTGCCCGCACTCCCTGCCCCCATTCCCCCTGGCAAGCTGGCGCGCTGCGTGGCCTTGCAGGCTCTCCTAGTAGAGCTCCCCTAGACGTGGTGTCGAGGCCTTAACTCACGCCCCGGGGTCCTCTGGGCGCGTACGTGTGAAACTTGTGGAACCTGGCTGCCAGCCAGCTGTCACCAGCCAGCTGCTCACCACTTCCCACCCCCACAGCCGCACCCTCCCCCCTCCGTTGACACGTGCCAACGTAATCGTATCTGCCCCCCCCCCACCCACCCACACACGCAGGCACACACACACACACACACACACACACACACACACACACACACACACCGTGTGGCTGAAGGAATCCCAGGTCCCAGGTGGACAATGTGCAGCTCGTACGTGCTGTCTTGCTTGTTGCCACCATCGTCGCAACGCACTGCCTCAACCTGCAGCTGCCGCGGGCTGTGGCTGGCCGTTCTGGCGACAAGACAGGCGAGGGGGGTGGCGCCACTGCAGCTGGCGCCACGTCCCTTTGCTCATCGGCTGGTAGCACCTGTGCCAGCATCACTACAGTAGGCTGGCGCGCTGCGTGGCCTTGCGGGCTCTACTAGTATAGGTTTCCTATATGTGTAGTCCAGGCCTTACTTAACTTACGCCCCAGGGTCCTCCGGACGCATACATGTAAAAACTGTACAAACGTGTCAGCGCGCCGCGTTGGTACTCGAGCTCGGGTGACCAGCGGGGGACTTGGCTTGTTGGTGCTGCTCGCGCTGCCCACCGCCCGTGGCTGCGTCCCTCGTGGACATCGAGCCCGTATCCGTCTACCGCATTGTTTGCACGCTGCGGGGACGCCGCACACTTGAGCGTGCAATCACAGCTGTCCGGGACCACAAAGCACAGGGCGCCCTACTGGGGGGGCACCACAAGTGGGTGGTGGGAGTCAAGTAGGTGGGAGCAGCTGGTGGGAGTGGTAATGCCGAGGCTTACTGTGCTCGTCCATCTCCAGGAATGCTGTATGCAGATTGTGGACATGGCTCGGCAACACCAGGGCTGGCAGCAGGGTGGCGGCCGGCCTGTAAAACCACTCTCTGTCAATGTTCTGCTCAGCAGCTGAGCAGTGTGCGAGTTCAGGGGGTGGTTGCGGCCTAGTGTACGGACGCCTCATGTGCCTCACCTCGCCCAAAAGGGGGCGTGTCCAGATCCCTGCCTCAAGCAGCAACAAATGTTACAAAGACTCTCTCTCCTGCAATTTCACAACACTTCAGCTAAAACACCCAACCACTGCAGCATACCCAATTGTTCAAGCCGCTGATTACCAAAACAAGCCCATGGATTGGCATGCTGCATATCTGCTCGCTGCTGCTGGCCATGCGTGTTGCCAAGGAACACACAGGCGGCGAACCAGTTTACAGTCATCTTCGGCACGTGACACTTGTCACGATCAGCCATGTCACGAGCAGCCGTGGCAATCAGCCGCGGATCACGTGACACAATCAGCCGCGGATCGGAAGGAGCTGCACGTAGTCAGCGCACATCTGCTCGCGCGTGAGATAGTAGCCCACGTCGTGCGGCGTCCACAGCAGCTCGATACCCATGAGCTTGTCGGGCGACAGGCCGCACAGCTGCGCACAGAGCGTGAGGGGAGTGTGTGGGGGGGCGCGTTGGGGATGGGGAAGGAGGGACCACGGGAGGGGGTGGGTGGGTGCTCGATTCCCATGAGCGTATCGGGCGGCAGGCAGCACAGCTACGCACAGAGCGTGGGGAGGGGGGGGGGGGCGTTAAGGATGGGGAAGGAGGGAAGACGGGAGGGGGGGGACGGTGCTCAATTCCCATGAGCTTGTCGGGCGACAGGCCGTACAGCTGCGCACAGAGCGTGAGGGGAGTGTGTGTGTGTGTGGGGGGGCGTTGGGGAGGGGGAAGGAGGGACATCGGGAGGGGGGGGACGCGTTGTGTCAGAAGGCAGAGCGCCTGCTGAGCTTTGCTGCAGCCCTTCCCCGACCCCCCCGCCACACACACACACACACACACACACACACACACATACACACACACGCGCACACACCTGCGTCAGCACCGACTCCACATCCGTCCAGCTCTCAATCGTCTCCGGCGCGCTGATGCCGCCCTTGCACGCGACCAGCAGCGTGATGACCATTGCCTCGTCACGCACAGGCCTGCGTGTGTGTGCGTGCGTGCGTGCGTGTGTGTGTGTGTGTGTGTGTGCGTGTGTGTGCGTGCGTGCGTGCGTGCATGTGTGCACGCGTGCGCGCGCTGCGGTGCAGACCTCCTGCCTCGACACACACAACACGACAGCCTCTCAGCACGCCAGCTGGCCTCTCCCGTCCCCCCATCTCCCCTCCACACCCACCGCCCCATCAGACAACCGATAACACTTCCGACGGCCAGGTCACATCCACCGCCCCATCAGGCGGCCAGTCACACTTCAGCCGGCCGGTCACACATACGTCAGTCAGGTCACACCCACCGCCCGGTCACACAAACGCCAGCCAGGTCACACCCACCGCCCCATCGGACGACCGGTTACACATCAGGCGGCCAGGTCACACCCACCGCCCCATCTGACGGAGAGTCACACTTCCGACGGCCAGGTCACAACCACCGCCCCATCTGACAACGAGTCACACGTGTCAGCCAGGTCACAACCACCCCCATCAGACGGCCGATCACACATACGCCAGCCAGTTCACACCCACTGCCCGATCACACATACGCCAGCCAGGTCACACTCACTGCCCGATCACACATTCGCCAGCGAGGTCACACCCACCGCCCCATCAGACGACCGGTCACACTTCAGCCGGCCGGTCACACATACGCCAGCCAGGTCACACCTACCGCCCCATCTGGCGGTCACACTCCAGACCCCCAATCCACATACGCCAGCCAGGTCACACCAACCGCCCGATCTGGCGGACGGTCACACGTCCGACAGCCAGTTCACACCGCCCCATCTGAAGGGCGGTCACACTTACGACGGCCAGGTCACACCCACCGCCCCATCTGACGGACAGTCACACATCAGGCGGCGAGGTCACACCCACTGCCCGGTCACTTATGCGCCACCCAGGTCACACCCACCGCCCGGTCACACATACGCCAGCCAGGTCACACCCACCGCCCCATCAGACGGCCGAGCAGGCCTCCGAGCGAGCCGCCGCCCTCGCCCTCATCGCTGTCACCGCCATCCTGTGTCACGGCGGGGTGGGTGGGGGTGCTGGAAGGATCACAGGAGGTAGGTGATGGTGCTGAAGTGGACCAGCCGGCCAAGAGAGAGAAAGAGAGAGGGAGAGAGAGAAGGAGAGAGGGGGGGGGGCAGAGAGACTCGACCCTCGCCCTCATTGCTGCCACCGCCATCCTGTGTCACGGCAGGGGAGGGTGCTAGGAGGATCACAGGAGGCCGAGGGTGGTGCAAAAGTTGACCAGCCGGCCAAGACAGAGAGAAAGAGGGAGGGAGAAAGAGAAGGAGAGAGAGGGGGGGGGGGCAGAGAGACTCCGCCCTCGCCCTCATTGCTGACAGCGCCATCCTGTGTCACGGCGGCGGGGTGGTGGTGGTGCTGGGAGGATCACAGGAGGTCGGTGGTGGTGCTGAAAGAGGACCAGCCGGCCAAGAGAGAGAGAGCCAGAGTGAGAGAAAGAGACAGAAGGAGAGAGAGAGGGAGAGGGAGAGGGAGACAGAGAGAGGGAGAGGGAGGGAGGGATGGAGAGGGAGGGAGGGAGGGAGAGAGAGTTTGAGAGAGAGAAAGAAAGGAAGAGAGAGAGAGAGTTAGGGAGAGAGGGACGCCTCACTCGCCCTCATCGCTGACACCGCCATCCTGTGTCACGGCGGGGGACGGCGCTGGGAGGATCACAGGGGGTCGGTGGTGGTGCTATATGTGAACCAGCCGACCGAGAAAGAGAGAGAAAGAGAGTGTGAGAGAAAGAGAGAGAGATGGAGAGAGAGACAGGGAGGGAGTGAGGGGAAAAGAGAGAGAAGGGGAGAGAGAGAGCCGCCGCCCTTGCCCTCATCTCTGACACCGCCATCCTGTGTCACGGCAGGACCGTGCTGAGTTACTGAAGGTCAGCAAGCGGTGATGCTGCAATTTCATTGAGTGATACCAAAGGCTACTCTTTTAAGTACTACCTGGACGGCGTACGGTTGAATGGGGGCACAGTGCCCTGTCTAGGTCCAGCGCGTGCGCGCTTGTGGCGCAGCGGACCCCTACCAGGTAGCCAGGCAGTTTCAGTCGGGTGTCGGGCCTAGCTGTGACACAAGTCTTAAATAGGGGCCCCCTACATCCCCCCCAACATCATTATTGGTATCACACTTCCTGTTGAATCCATCAGGAAGTGGCTGGCAAGGCGTGGCCACCGCATGTTGAGGGAGGGCGCGTGCGGCGTGTGGGGCCAGCAGAACTCAGCAGTGACCCCTGGGAGGGATTTGAGCGACTTTTCCCCCCCAGGCTCGAGCAACTTTGACCGCTCATACCAGGCGCAATACATAGCGGGTGTTCACACAGCGCATGCCGTTGTGCTGCTCTCGTCAAGCGCTTTCCAACACACCCCTCCACGCCCGCTCACACCAAGTGTGGAGTGGTTTTCTTGGAAGTGGGGAATCCGTCCCCGAGCGGTGTATGGCTTGCAGGGGGATCACTGGAACTCGGGCTTGCCCCACTGCCTCCCAACACTCGTTCAGCACTGCTGCTTTGCCAACGGACGCAGCGACTGCCCCACCCTCCTCTAGTCAGAAATCCCAGACCACGGTTGTTCAGCCCTACCACATTCCCAACGCCTGGCGCAGCGCCTCAGGCGGCGCCTTGACTTGCGCGGATCAGGGTGCTCCTAGGCCGCCTGAGGCACCCCCACCGTCCGCCTGAGGCGCCGCCGCAGGCGTCACCTCCGACCGCCTCAGGCGCCACCCGACCGCCTTAGGCGCCCACCACCGCCTGAGTCGCACCCCTGACCGCATCGAGCGTTACGACTGTCTTCACTTGCGCGCCTCAGGAGTTTAGATTGTGGTAGGGCAGGGTGTCAGTAACAGTAACAGTAACATTGGCTTCCGAACGAGACTAACTTATGGTCCTAGTACCACCGCCTAGACCCACGTCCAGTTCAGGCCCTGACATTTACTAGCGAGGGGAGGCAGCCACCAGCCGGCTGCCTGCCAACGCGTAGCCCTAAGGCAAAAAGGGGCTATCATGTGAAGCCACCAAAATCGATCCCAACTGCTCCCAGGGTTCCAGACAAAGTTAACAGTGGTATGCACCCGTCGTTTACGACCGCCTCCTCCCTTTCCCCGCCCCACCCCCACCCTCCCCCGCCTCACCTTCACCCTTGGAACCCTTGCGTGCAGCCTAGCTACCAGCTTCAGGTCTGAGCAGACTCAGTCCGGTTGGCATGGCAAGCTTCAAAGCTTCCCACTTTCGGGTGCCGCACCTGTGGCCACACCTACGCCTCGCTCCCATCACTAGGACCTACGCCTCGCTCCCTACGCCTCGCTCCTATCACTAGGACCTACGCCTCGCCCCCTATGCCTCGCTCTCTACGCCTCGCTTCCATCACTAGGACCTACGCCTCGCTCCTACGCCTCGCTCCCATCACTAAGACCTACGCCTCGCCCCCATCACTAGGACCTACGCCTCGCCCCCATCACTAAGACCCACGCCTCGCCCCTACGTCTCGCCCCCATCACTAGGACCTACACCTCGCTCCCTACGCCTTGCCCCCATCATTAAGACCTACGCCTCGCCCCCTTCGCCTCGCCCCCACCACTAGGACCTACGCCTCGCTCCCTACGCCTTGCTCCCATACTAGGACCTACGCCTCGCTCCCACCACTAGGACCTACACCTCGCTCCCTACGCCTCGCGCCCTACGCCTAGCCCCCATCACTAGGACCTACGCCTCGCTACCACCACTAGGACCTACTCCTTGCTCCCCACGCCTCGCCCCCGTCACTAATGCCTACGCCTCGCTCCTACACCTCGCTCCCATCACTACTATCAACCACCTCCTCCCTGCCCCCTCCTCCCTGGCCCTTGAGCCCTTGCCATCATAGCGCAGGGTAGTGACGACGCAGGCCAGGGCTCTTCCCACAACTGGTCACATGCAGACCTGGTTAGGCTTGCGACTCAGCAGGTTTCCGCACCACGCGCCCGATTCCTCCCCACACAGTCAAACTCTGTAAGTGGTGTCACACAGACTGTTAAATCCAACACCAGTGAGCAGGCCTCCACACCTCGCGCCCGTACCCCGTGACCGCATCCTCCGCACACATTCAAACCTCGAGGCTACACAGCATACATCGTAAGTAGTGCCACATGCTGTAAAATCAGCATCGTCATCATCATCATCATCAGCAGCAGCAGTGAGCAGTCCTCCACACCTTGCCCCTGGCCCCCGCGACCGCCTCCTCGCTCCTCGCGACTGTCAGGTTGTGCTCCGCGATGCGTCCAAACAGCGTGTACGCCTCGTTCTTGCTGCCGAGCGGCTGCGTGCACGTGCATTTGCAACATTCCGAGGGGGGGGGGGGGTTGAAATGGCGGAATCACATGCCGAATGCTCCACGCTCCACAATCCGTCCAGACAGCGCGTACGCCTCGCTCTTGCTGCCAAGCGGCTGCGTGCAGCGTTCCGCGTGTGAGGGGGGGGGGCAGTGGTTCCGCTGAGGCAACCACCAGTAGACACAAATTCCATGTAAGCAGCATGTACAGTACCAGCCCTTTACCTTCGCGGTTAAATATTCTTTTGGACGCCCCTGCGAAGCTGCAAACAATATTAAAATTTTGAGAAATCGCGATTTGGGGCGTCAAATCGACTAAAATCGACGATCACGACCTCCGCAGAGCCATTAAGTAATCATTTTTGTACCCCCCCCCCCCCCCCCCCGAAGGCTTAGGGCGCGTACGGTAAGCCATGTTTCGCTTTGTTACACCCATGCACACACACATTGATCCTGGGGAAGGCTTTAGCAATTTATTATTATTCCGCTTTTTCCTGGCTTTTCCCGTTTTTCCCGGCACAATTAATTCTTCCCTGAGCGGAAAAGCGAAAAAGCGGAAAAGCCTACAAAGCAATAAATGAAAATTCCGCTCAGATTCCGCTCCAAGTGGTATACTGCCATGGCATGGATCACTGCACACACACCTGAACGTCAACGCTCGCGTACGCACACGCGCCCTTGTGCGAGCGCACCTGTGCAAAAGGATGCCCGGGGTGTGTGCTTTAGTTAGCACAGGCATGAGTTGTAATCCAGGTTGCCCGCGCGGTGGGAACTGGAATGATTGCCTCTCTCTCTCTCTCTCTCTCTCTCTCTCTGCGCAAAAAGGGCGCGGCTTCAGGGTGCACGTGTGCTTGTGTGTGCTTGTGTGCGGTGTGCTTGTGTGCTTGTGTGTGCTGAGTGCTTTGTGCTTGTGTGTGTGCTTGTGTGTGGTGTGCTGTGTGCTGGTGTGCTGGTGTGCATGCTTGTGTGCAGTGTGATTGTGTGCGTGCAGTATGTCTGCGTGCTGTGTGCACAGTGATTTGTGTGAGGCAGAAAGTTGTGCATGTGGGAACTTGCACCCCAGGCACCATCGAGGGCGCGCGCCACCCACGCACATCGCTTAGGGAGGTCGTTTTGCCGTTGTTCAGCGTCTGGCGGGGGTGGTGGAGAGCCATGTGTCGAAGAGGCCCAGGGCATCCCCCCCATGCACCCCATGCGGGCTGCCCGCGACCTCTAGAAAGGTGCCATATGGCCTAGGAACGACGATCCAAGGCGGCGGTGCCTCCGTGGGGCAGTCCCGAGCTGGTCGGGTCTGTGCCAGGTGTGAGTGGGTGTGGGCAAACACAACTTGATTAATTCCCACAACTTTCTGCCTCACACAAATCGCTGTGTGTGTGCTGTTTGTGTGCGTGCTTGTGTGCGGTGTGCTGGTGTGCATGCTTGTGTGCCGTGTGCTTGCGTGCTGTGTGCTTGTGTGCTTGTGTGCATGTTGGTGTGCGGTGCGCTGTGTGGTGGTGTGCTGGTGTCCATGATTGTGTGCGGTGTGCATGTGTGTGTGTGCGGCGTGCTTGTGCTGGTGTACTATTTGCGTCGGGGCCGTTCACAAGGATCCATCCAGGCAAAAAACATGACCCCGAGGGGTGCAGGATGCCTCGTTGAGGACGGGCTCCGCCCGAGCGGACGCAGGAGGTTGAGGGTTTAGGGTTTAGGGTAAAGAAGGTTAAGGGTTAAGGGTTAAGGGCTTTAGGATTTAGGGCTTGGAGGATACAAGGGCTACACACACGCCCCCTGTATGGCCTTGGTGTGCGTGTGCGTGTAAGCGTGTGTGCGTGCGTGTGCGTGTGCATGTGCTTGTATGCGTGTGTGTGCGCGTGTGCGCGTGCGCGCGTGTGTGTGTGTGTGTGTGTGTGTGTGTGTGTGTGTGAGCTGATTCAGCCTGTGCGTGCGATGATGCAGTGTGTGTGTATGTGTGTGCACGCCGAAACAGTGCGTGCGTGTGTGGCCGGCCCCACCTTGTTGCACGGTTTGAGTGAGTGAGGTGACGCGGTGTGTGCGTGCGCTGATGTAGTGTGTGCGCACTGAAACAGCGCATGCTTGTGTGACCGGCCCCACCTCCAGGATTGCCTCCTCAAGCACGAGCCAGTTGGCCTTCTGCCCCAGTCGGATCAAGCCGCTGAGTTCGGAGAGCTTTGCCTGCGGAGGGCATGGGTGGGGGCTTTGAATGCGAAGGGCATGGGTGGGTGTGGACTGCGTGGCTTGTCTGTGAGTGTGCTATGTGAGCCGTGCTGCTCACATCGGAGAGTTTTGCCTGCGGGGGGCATAGGGAGCAGGCATGGCATGTGAAGAGTCGGCGCGCCATGGGCGCGGGTGCAGTCGCCGCCGCCTACCCGGCGGCTCTCTGCTGTGGAGCGGACTACTTACAAGTGCCAACACTGGCACGCCCTCGGCCAGCAACAACAGGCTGGTGCCGCACACGACCGCTGCGGGACTCGGCACGTCGCCCCACGCATGCATGGCATGCATGGCGATCGACGGGATGCATAGTGGCCTATACCCCACGCATGGTAGACTGGCGCGCTGCGTGGCCACGCGGGCTCTCACAGTACAGCCCCCCTAGACTTTTAGACGTTTAGGCCTTAACCCACGCCCCGGGGTCCTCTGGGCGCGTACATTTTAAAACTGCAAACGAAACGGAGGGCATGGGTGGGGGTGGACTGTGTGGCTTGTCTGTGCTTGTGGTCTGTGAGTGTGCAGGGGTGGGTGCAGGGGTGGGTGAAGGCACGACGTGCCGCAAAGCCCATCTGCCCCTCACGGCGCAGCCGACTCCTACCAGCCCTACCACAGACCCATCGTCTGATCCATGCAAGTGAATGTGGTCATATCGCCTGAGGCGGTTGGGGGTGCGCCTCAGGCGGTCGGGGTGATGCCCAAGGCGGCGCCTGAGGCGATCAGGGTTGCGCCTCAGGCGACGCCTGGGGCGGTCGGCGCGTCTGAGGCGCTGCCTCAGGCGTTGGGAATGTGGTAGGGCAGGCAGCCAGCCGTCAGCCAGGTGCCGGGTCTTGCGCCGGCATTTAGCTTGCCTATAGAGACGTTCGTGATATGTGTATAGAGACGTGCATGTACGCCAACCATCAGCATCCAACATCCAACATCCATCATCATTTTCCCTCAAGAGGCCCCAGTGATTTCCTCTTCGGCTTTCCACAGCCATTTGAGTGGATTCCGGCTGAACCCAGATCGACCCATTTAGTGAATTGGTAGTCTGACAAGCCCGCCTGATAGAGCTCGTCCAGAGCTTTCAAATTACCTATGTTATGAGGACAAACGGTCAACGGGAGGTAGCGGTCAACGCGTTCAAAGCAAAATCTGGCTGTGGAAGAATTAATTTATGTGTTTGAAAAGGAAACTGGGAGAGCGAGCCATTTGAGAGTGGGGACACCCTCACCATCTGCCGCTTGCTGCCTGCCTCCAAGTCCCATCTGATTTATACGCCATCAGAGTGCCATCGAGGGGGTCTGAACAACTTACTTTAAAACCCACCGCCAGCATATTGATCCTCCTCCTCCTCATCGTCATCATCTGCGCCTGCAGCTCACTGGGGTCCTTCAGCTGGCACCTGTGCCGTCACCTCCCCGCCTCCCCGCCTGCCTGCCTGCCTGCTGTTTTCTGGCTCTTATCTTGTTGATACGCCAGCAGGGCCGTCCAACACCGCCGCCTGCTGGTTCCTACCAGACCAGAAAATCCACCAACCGCCACCATCATCTGTACCTGCAGCCTGTTGTGGTCCTTGAGGAGGCCGACCTGCACCCTGACGACGCTGATGGCCGCGTGGTCACTTGCGCCGCGCAGCACGCTCTGCGCAGAGATGGGCGGATGGGCGTGGGAGGTTGGTTGCCACGTGCGTGTACAAAAGACGTCGACAACACACGGATTGACGTGGGAGGTTGGTTGGCACGTGCGTGTACAATACACGTCGACAACACAACCGTAGGCTCGTTACCTAACCCTTGCTCCGTGAGCACGCACACTGCCCACCTGCACTGCCATGATGCCTGCAACATTGACTGCCACCAAACCCAGAATCTGCGCCACCGGTCCCAGTGGTAGTCCCAGGGCGATGTCAGGGCGGGCGAGGCTGTCTAGCGCGAGCGCTGCGGGCACGAGCACTGCGCCACTGGGCCACGAGCGAGCCGCAACTGCGCGGCCCGCCCGTGCATGGGCATGGGCGTGCTTGCTGCCCAGCACGGGCCTGCTTGCTGCCCAGCACGGGCCTGCTTGCTGCCCAGCATTGGCCTGCTTGCATGGCATGCATGCCGCACGCGCATGGTGACTCAGCATCTGCCACTGCGAGGAAAGCGCCGCTGGGGGTGTCAGTGTCTGAACAAAGATACCCGACACCGTTAACGGGGCGCGATGGCTGAGTGCTGAGCAGCGATCAGCAGCGAGGGAGGGGGGGAGAGTGTTGCGCTGTCAACGCCGAAGGTGGTGCTATGATAACACTTGCGCCACGTAACACACGAATGTCGAGTTCTGCGTTGTCGAACGTCGACGGTTTTTTATTCTTCACTCAAGTGTGGAATCTCGACATCTTCCGGTCAGGGGCCCCTGCTTCCGGTGGTTCTGAACGGTGGCCGTGGTGTGCCTCCCGTGTCATCTGATTGCATACTGATGCCTTGGC
The DNA here is from genome assembly GCA_016618255.1 of Chlamydomonas sp. UWO 241. Classification (NCBI taxonomy): domain Eukaryota; kingdom Viridiplantae; phylum Chlorophyta; class Chlorophyceae; order Chlamydomonadales; family Chlamydomonadaceae; genus Chlamydomonas; species Chlamydomonas priscui. Next base: position 121,108 of record VFSX01000273.1, read on the forward strand.
TTTAGCTGTCGGATTCTGGCCCCTTCTGCTTGCTCAAATCTGCCATTGCTGGTGCCCGAGGGACCGAGCTGTGCAGGCGTGCACAGGGGGCAGGTGAGCACGCACACGGTCGCGTTGGCGTCCCTGACAAACTCTGTTGAGCTACAGCGGGCAGGCGGGCAGGCAGGCGCGGAAACACGTACTCATGAATCACCAGGCTTTGGGCCATGTCTTGAATGCCTGCTCGTTCGCGGCCACTCGCGACTGAAATTCCACCCCGTTCAGCATGGCGGGGCCAGCAGCGGTCATGCCGGTGGCTGCGCAGAGCCTGTGATCAGTGGGATGTCCACAGCCGGCCTCTTCACGTGGGTGGCTTGTGCCCACACCTCCTGCTGCGCAGCAGCATCAACGGCCAGCGGCAGCGGCCAGCGGCGGTGATTTTGGTGGCGGGCCCAGCTGCGCCTCAAAGCGAGGCTAGGAACGGAGACCGTGCCCAACGGTGCACCTGAGCCACTTTATGCTCTGGCTGGATCTGCACCCATTAACTGCGTGGGGCATGTCGAGCGAGTTCGCGGCACGATGATGAACCCACACAACATACAACCACACTTGTAACAACAGTGTGCGTGTGTGCGTGCATGCTCACGTGCGTGCGTATGTGTGTGTGCGCGCGTGTGAGTCAAATAGATGAGGACAGAGAAAAGGGGGAATCCATTTTATTCGACGCAGCTCGTGACAGCTCAACGTCACCACCACTACCCTCCCGCAAAGGCGCCCTCAGCGGACGTCGACAAGCTTATCCAGAAACGACACCAGAGCCTCCATGGCCAGTTTCTCAGCGTCCGCCACGTGTCCTTTGCTACTCAGTGAGCTGCAAGTTGCCCAGGCTGATGCCTGCCGCTGCTACTGCCCCCTCGCCTCCCCAGAACTCAGACCCATGCAGCCGCACCAGAGCTGGAATGGCGCCAGTCGCGGCGATGGCAGCATATTCTGAGGATGGTCGGCAGCCAGATGACGCAGTGTCAGTCCCGCTGCCGTCTGCACGTCTTCCGGCGAGTGGGACCTGAGCAACTGCACCGGAGGTGGAATGGCAGCAGCGACGGAAGCCTGGTTGTGAGCGTGCTGAGGGTCAGAAACTAGGTCACGAAGTGCATTCGCCGCTGCCGACTGCGCCTCGTCCGTGGAGTAGGGCTTCAGTAGCTGCATCAGAGGCGGAACGGCACCAGCGGCGACTATTGCAGCACAGCCAGCCATCTCAGTAAGGTGCTCGGGCCATATGGCGCCGAGCACGGTCTTATACGCCTTTAGAGGTGTCCCTGACTGTAACATCCATCATCATCATCATTGCGGCCTGGCTCTGAGGATGGCCGACAGCCTGGTGGCGCAGCGCAAGTGCCGCCGCCGTCTGCACGTCTGCAGGCACAACTGAGTGTGGCAGCCGCACCAGGGCCGGGATGGCGCCATACGTGGTCATGGCGGCCCTGCTCTGAGCACCGCAGGTAGTAAGGCTGCTCAGCATGCTCGCTGCTACCAGTTACAAGTCTTCATGCGAGCCAGGCCCCAACATCTGCACCAGGGATGGAATGACGCCAGAGGTGGAGATGGCAGCCAGAACTTCTGCAGTCTGGATCTTGTCTTCCAGAGAGTGCAACGCGTTCAACTGGATGTAGTGCGGCAGGCGTGGCTGCAGATAGTGCACCAGGCCTTCGTTCTCGATGGACAACGAGTCTGCCAGGACCTTGCATGCCCTCTTCAGATCTGCCACCTGATTGAGCGACTGCAGCAGTCCATCACAGCCACGGATGTCCAGCTTGCGAAGTTTCTCGTATTTCTTCAGGGGCTCGAGGCTCGACACCTGAGTGCTGTCACGCATGTAAAGCTCCTCGAGATTGGTGCATTCTGCGAGCGGATCCAGAGTTTGCACGAAGGTAGAGGGCATCCACAGGCACCGGAGCTCCTTACAGCTGCTTACGGCATCCTTACAGGTAGGTCAGGCCGGCGCAGCAGCTGACGTCGAGAACACGGAGCGTTGCTGACACAGGCGTGCTGAACTTCAAGGAGGGCATCCACGGCGTGACACCGACTGCCGGGGGCTGCGTTTGCATGCATTGCCGCTACAGGTCAGAACGCACGTGGCTGGCTGCATGCGAGTCGTCAGGGCTGGTGGGCTGGCCGAACGCCACATGCGCGCATGCATCCGCACACGATGGGGAGGGATCATGTGTGCATGTGTGTGTGTGTGTGTAAGTGCATGTGTGTGTGTGTGTGTGTGTGCGTGTGTGCGCGTGCGTGCGTGTGCGTGCGTGTGTGTGTGTGTGTGCGTGCGTGCGTGTGTGTGTGTGTGTGTGCGTGTGTGTGAGTGTGTGTGTGTGTCTCAGGTCAGGCATGCATGCGCGCCATGCGGCCATCCTCACCTCGCGGATGGTTAGGCTCGCCAGGCGATACAGCGTCGACGCTTGCAGTGGAAGCAGGGAGGATCCATGCGTTATGCCCAACAGGGTCAGATCGCGGACTCTGTGGTCGAAGCGCTGAACGACGTCGAGCTCGGCAGCGATGAACCCCGACGCAGGACTGGCCACGACCTGTACCGACCCATCGACCTGCCGGCGCATGGTAGTGCACACGCCCGACAGCGCGAGCTTGCTCGAGCCATCCAAGGATGGCCACATTTGGTCGAAAAGGTCCTGGGAAAACAGCACAGCGTGAGCAGAGGCCGTTTCAGCCTCCTCATCGTCGATCTGTGGATCCATTGCGTGAGTGTTAAGTGGTGGGCATGCAACTACAAGTGCATGGCGCCGCGCAAGTGTGGGGAAGTTGGAGGGCCGCAGTGCAGGCGAGCCCAGTGCAAGGGCCCAGCCCTGTGACTGCCTGTCATCTGCTGAGAGAAAGGTTTGACTCAGTATGTTCTCGTTCACGCACGCACGCGCGCACACACACACACATACACACACACACACGCACGCACGCACACAGCGGAATGACACAAACACAAACGCCCCCCTCCCCCCTCCCAGCCCCATGCCCCGGCTTTCCTAATCTGCCAAAGCTGGAGTGTGGCTACACTGACACGCTGCCACACACACCCGTACACACGCGCGCACACACACAAACACACAGGCTACACCAACCTGCCACAGCTGGATGACGGCTACACTGCCTGGGTTGCTGCTGCTGCTGCTGCCACATGCACGCGCACACACACACACACAGAAACACAAACACAAGCACACGTGCACAAACGCACACAGGCTTCACCCACCTGTGGGTGGCTTTATTTAGTGGGACCTGCAGTACCGACCAGACGGACGGCGGAGAGATAAGGGCAACTGGGCCTACCGGTTAAGTGGGGAGCTGGTGCAAGAGTGTGTGTGTGGTGGAGGATTTTGTGCATGTGCGTGCATGTGTGCGTTTGTGCAAGCGTGTGTGTGCGTGTGTGAGTGTGCAAGCATGTGTGTGCGTGAGTGTGTCTGCGTGTGTGTGTGGGGGGGGATATGTGTGTGCTTGTGTGTGTATATATGTGTATGTGTACGTGTGTGTGGGGGGGGGAAGGTGCGTGTGCGTGTGTGTGTGTGTGTATGCGTGTGTATGTGTGTGTGTGCATATGCATGAGTACACGAGTGGCTCCGCTGCGGCAACCCACTTCTAGGAACCCGTGAGGGCCTTGCTTGACTGCAGGGTAAGGAACCCTCATTCAGGTCGCTTAGGTGGGTTGCCCAGTAGGCACAACCACTGGGGTGTGTGCACGGATGCTTGCGCTTCATCAAATGCTTGGAGAGGGGCAAAGGGGACAGGCAGGTACCGTGTTTGCGTGCGCCGTGAGCCAAGAGACCAACATCTTCACAGCGCCTGCTACTCTGCTGTTGGTAGGCTGGCTGTGATAGGGCAACGGTATCCGATGGCATCCGGTGGTGGTGATACAGCAACAGCGCCCGCCGCCGGAGCTTCCTGATGATGATGATGGATTTCACAGTCTGCCGCCGGAGCTACCTGATGATGAGGATGGATTTTATAGTTTACCTAGGAGTGCCACGTCAGATCCAAGGCAATAGCGCGCATTTGACGGTCACCTACTACTGGTCTCATTGGAACCTCCTCTCCAACCCCTGCAGGCAGTCAGCTGCGAGTGTGCTCCTTTCCAGGGCTACCACCCTTGCCGCTCCCGGAGAGGTGACGGGCCGTCAAAGGCCGCCCCTGCACTCCGCGCGGCTGTGACAAATGGCTGTGGAGTGAAGAATTGCAAAATCTACAACACAAAATCGTGCGGAGCGAAAGGGAGGGGAGGGGATGGCGCCATCGTGGCCCTCCGCGCGAATTCCACACTGATTCGAAACCGCGACATCGGCATCGTTGGTTTTATTTACTAAAACAACGCTAACCACCAAGCAACAAAAAGTCAGTGTCGAACGACCTTTTTATGTCATACCATTATTCGGCCGCATGCGTTCTATATACCCTGTGTGAGCCTGACACACGCAATGGCCAATGAGGGCCTCACAGTCGCACTGCATTGCGGTCGCACTGCGCAAGGTGTAGAAGCTCAGGTCGACAACAACGCTCTGGCGCGTTACCCTCAACCGCGTGCCCAGCGCGGGCGGCGATAGCATCATTTGCAATGGCCCTGCCCCTGCGGCTGGCACCCGATGCACGGCCTACGCCCCGACCTCATATGGCGCCCGCACTACTTCTTCTACAGCTGTCGTCAGGGCCGTGCGCGCCGGACTGGAGGCCAAGGGGGTGCTGGCGGGCGCGCTGGCGTGCCGCCACATCTGGCTGCTGCAGCCTCCCGACGCCGCCGTGTACGCCGACGTGTGGGCGCGTCGTCTGCATGGCAGCTCTCAACGCCTTGGCGTATGGGCGCCATCTCCTGTGGGCCCTGCACCTCGACACCGCCTCCCCCCTTCTGCCGACGGAACCCTGATTACTAACTTCTTCCCAGTCCTCGCGGCTGGCCAGGCCAAGCCTCCAATGCTGACCGTGTCAGCCACGCGGCGGTGGCCTGGTTCTGGATGAGCCTCCAGGAGGTCGCCTCCCTCGACCGAGTCCCACCGGTGTGAGCTGCTGCTGATGGTCCTCGAGGGGGAGCTCCCCCTGACCACCCATTCATTGGAGTGGGGCGTGCGGGCAAACGGCCTCGCCTCTGCCTCCACGCGTCTGTGGATCCCCCGTGACCAAGTCGGCGGGGCATGCGCATGCGCCCCCCCCCCCGACTCCCCTGACTCTGAATACGGTGCCCTCTCCCCCCTCCCCCGGTGGGTGGACGACGGCGGCACGCTGACTGCTTGGCGGCCCACAGCTGGTGGACATTTTGCCCATGGAAGGAACCTCGCTGGCGCTCGCTGCGCTGAGTGCTCAACGTGCTACCTTGCCCACTCCTTGAGGGGCCGCGCCCGCCCCGGCCACTGTGTTGCTTGGGTTTTGATACTGATCTGCAGATCAGCTGCCGAGTCTGCGGGCGGTCTGCCTATGGCTTTTGGGTACGCCGGACGGTTGATGCTCTGCTAGAGTGTGCCTATGAAAAAAATGACAGTTGGTAAGTGCATGTCATTGAGCGCTGCACCAAACACACACACGCACGCATACACACACAGGCTTCTCCAACCTGTCAGAGCTGGAGGGTGGCTACACTGAGTGGGCTGCTGCTGCTACAGCTGCTGCTGCAGCCGCACACAAACACATGCGTACAAACACAAAGGTTTCACCAACCTGTCAGAGCTGGAGGGTGGTACACTGAGTGGGACCTGCAGTACCGACCGCACGGACGGCGGAGAGAGAAGGGGAACTGGGCGGACCGCTCTAGTGGGGAGCTGGTGCGTGTGTGTGTCTGTGTGTGAGTGTGGGTGGGTGGATGGGTGGGTGGGTGGGTGCTGCCTTGAGAGGTGCCCCCCCCCCCCCCCGACTGTAGCAGCCAATATCATCACCGCAACTTGTGCGCACCTGACCTTCTGACCACAGGATTGTTGGACGGCAAGAGCGGCAGACGCCATGGCCGCCCCGCAGGGGCTGTGTGTGTGGCAAAGAAAGGCAGGCGAGGGCGTTGGCGGAGATCTCGAGATCTAGAGGCGGGCATCGAGGCAACGCGGGACTGAGTGGTGCAGGGTGCAGGGCAGTTGGTGCAGCGAGGGTGGTGCATCATGCCAAGGCGCTAGCAGGGCTGTGGAGGCGCATGGCGCATGCTTTTTCTATAAATACACAAAGTGTTGTACCCACATAACGTTGTTGTATGGGTACTACGGGCGTGTCGACTAAGAAGTCTTAGGGGCGGCTTTGGCAGCATGGTGATGGCATAGCGCCCCGCGGGGTATGGCGGGCCCACAAAGGATATAGCCCCCAGCTGGATTTTGCCCCCGCTATCCTTTTTTACAAAGTGCTAGCGGTGTCTATAGATAACCAAATGGATTTCACAGTCGGTGGTCATGTGCCTAATGGCATTAGACCTGTGCTGGCTAGTGCGTGGCCCCTATGCTGAGGCTGACTGACGAGGCTGCCTGCTGGCTCTGGGACATACGCCAACTCTCTCGCCAGCTTACTAAGGCTACCAGAGTTGGCCATCCATGCCGTGTACGGCTGCCCAGAGTGCATGGGTTTGAGGAAGCCCCCATTGCTGCACCTGAGCACCTCTATCAACCGTCTCCTGACTCTCCCCTCCCCCCTCCCAATTCCACTCCTTTCCTCCCTCTCAGGTCAACAAGCGCCAGTTTGGCATACGTCACGAGACAATGCTCACCAACGAGAGCAGCGACGGCTACCACAGTACTGCGGCGCAGCCGCTGGTCGAGTACAACTACGAAGCTGAGGGTGACGCTGACTTTGAATTGACCTTTGTGTCGACGTTCGGAGGGTGGGTGTTGTTTCGGTGTGGCATGTGTCCCCTCTCACGCCCTCTTGTGACGCAGTCTTCTCCTCCCCCACACTGCGACCGCGTCGCACACCGCTCCCTCTCTACACATACCCCCCCACACACACACATGCAGGTAAGGGTCTACATAAGAGTCTATATTCTCCACGGAAAGACTACATAGTCTATAAACAGTCATTTAAAGCCACTATAGCAAGTCACTACAGTCCACACTATAACCAATAACCACGGGTGTATACTGATGCAACTTAGTGGATGTGTTCCTCGCGCTCTCTTCATCAGGATTCTGCAGTTGGTCATATTTTACAGGATTTATGTTGGCCTGGGCTGGTCCTTATTATATGCCGTCTCAGACAGAAAGTCTATAATAGTCTATAAAAGTCTATAGTCTATCAAAGTTGTTTGGACCCTTACGTACAGGGCCCGGGCAATCACGTCATACACTGCTCCCCTGCCACCCACCACCCCTCACACACAAACACACACTCTCACCCCCTTCATAGGCAACGCGACCAGGTGGCCGTGCCCTACGCAAAGCAGCAGACGTCCAACTTCATCCAGTGGCCGGTGCCCGGCTACACCAAGCAGCTTGCATCCGACCTGTGCGACACAGAGATGCCGACCGACTTCTGCTACGACCCCGAGTACGTGTCTGAGCTAGCGCCCTTGTACTTCACCAAGCAGCCGGCACTCTCCTACTCCACCGAGCAGCCGATGCCCTACTTCATTGAGCAGCCGGCGCCCTACTTCACCAAGCAGCAGGTATCCGAACTCGCCCAGCACCAGGCGTTCATTGCCACCAAGCTGCCGTCCACTGAGCAGCAGGCGTTCGACTTCACCAAGCTGATGTCCGACTCCACCCAGGGCCAGGCGTTTGACGCCACCAAGCCGCCGTCCTTTGCCATCCAGCAGCCGTCAAACCCCACCGAGCAGCAGGCGCTCAACGTCACCAAGCTGTCGTCCTTCACCATCTTGCAGCCGTCCTACTCCACTGAGCACCAGGCGTTCGACGCCACCAAGCTGCTGTCCTACCCCACCCAGCGCCAGGCATTCAACGCCACCAAGTTGCCACCCTATTTCATCCAGCAGCAGGCGTCCGACTTCATCAAGCACCAGGCGTTCAACGCCACCAAGCTGCCGTCCTTCACCATCCAGCAGCCATCCTACCCCACCCAGCACCAGGCGTTCGCCGCCACCAAGCTGCCATCCTTCACCATCCAGCAGCCGCCCTACCCCACCCAGCGCCAGGCATTCAACGCCACCAAGCTGTCGTCCTACACCACCAACCAAGTGCCCTTCTTCACCAATCAGGCGCCCTCCTACTCAACCGAGCAGCAGGCACCCTGCTTCACCAGCCAGCCGGCGTTCAACGCCACCAACCAGTCGTCTTACAATGACCACCTGGCCGCGGGCATTCTCATGAGCGTTGCCAAGCACAACACCCTGGCTGCGGCGCCGCCGCAAGACTTCAAAACTGTCGCCACCGCCGGCAGCTCTGGCATGCTGGCTGGGGTTGTCCCTGCACAGGCGCCCAACGGCTCCTGCGGTCTCGCTGCAGCGCGAGCGGCGCTCGAGTCCGTCTACAGCGCTGGTGTTGCTGCTTCGACTGCTGCATCGACGCTCGGAGGGTGGGTGTTGGTGTGGCGTGGCATGGCGTGTTCTCCCCCTCGCGCCCTCTCACGACCCAGTCTCCCCCTCTCCCCCAGCGCCACTATATCACACACCGCTCCCTCTCAATACGTAACCACCACCCACACTTCCTTCCTCCACACCTCATGCACACACGGGTACAGCGCCCTTGCAACTTCGTCCTAACTGCTTCATCCCACACACTCCCCACACACACCCTCAAAGGGACAACACTGGGCAGGCCGTGAACGTGACAGAGTGGCTGGTCAGGCAGCAGGTGGCCCACGAAATCGAGCAGACAGCCGAGCTCCAAGCCTTCAATGTGCCCACGCACACCAACAATGAGCACGGCGGTGGTCTGCCACCAAAGGTGCGTGTGTTGGCATGCGCTCCCCAAGAGTTCAGGGTTCAGAACGCAACTTAACAGGGTGCGTGCCCCCCCCCCACACACACACCACTGCCCTCTGTCCCCACAAATATTTCATCCTCTCAGAAAATGCTCACGCACACTCAAACACACACACACACACACAAGACCCTCGCTCGCCGCTCCCGCCGCCTCCGCGCCCGCCAAAACCCCTGCACCACTGCCCCTACCCCCCCCCCCTCCCCTCCTTCCCCGTCCTCGGACACCACTCCATTCAGAAAACACACCCCACTCACTCCACTCACTCACCCCACTCAATTCACTCACTCAACCCCACTCAATCCACTCACTCGACTCACCCCACTCGCTCAGCCACCACTCACTCACAAGCATGCCCTGCGCTCGCAGCCCTCCGTGCCGCCACTGCACTGGCTGGTCACAAGCTGGAGGAGCTCACGCACCAGTGCATGACAGGCTGTAACACGCTCGACGAACTGGTCACACTGCTGCACGACTCGCCGTTTGGCCCGGAAAGCGCGTATGAAGTGCTGCGGCAAACTGCCAAGCTGCTGAGGGGCAAGACCAGGCTCTCAAACGCGCAAACACGCGTCGCTGAGCTGCTGCGCGTGGTGCAGGGCTGGCTGCCGCACTTGTCACCCCACTGCCTGGTCGATATGCTGTGTGCGATGAGGAAGCTGCGGACGCTCTGCCCTGGCCAGGGTGGGCCTGTAGAGTCTGCGGTCTCTGTGTTTGTGGCCGAGCTGCTCACATTCACACAGCACAAGCTCACTCTGCTCAAGCCTACAAACCTGGCCAACATCGCGTGGACGCTGGCCATGCTGGACCACCGCAACTTTGAGTTCGAGCACGCCCTGCTGGGGGCAGCCAAGCACAAGCTGCGCAGCTTTGATCCAGATGCTGCCACCATGATGGCGACGGCGATGGCCGCCACGGGCCGCCGCAACCCCTCACTCTCCGTGCCTGCTGCCTCAAGCTTCATGAGCGACCTAATGCTGGCGGTCTAACCCAAGCTGCGCAACTTCAGCGCCCACAACCTGACCAAGATGCTGGTGTCAGGCGTCAGCTACGGCCACAGCGCCGTCGGTGGGTGCTCGTTCGAGCTCAAGGGTCCGCTGCTGCAGCTGGTGGACGACGCTGACGGGAGCCCTTTCATGACTGTGCACGAGCCGTTCTTCACTGCGCTGCTGGTGCAAGCCGCGCTCCAGCTGTCGAACTTCAAGAACGCATACCTGGTCGACATCCTCCAGGCGCTGGCAGTTGCTGCATCGATCCACCACTTCAACCAGGAGTTTGTGCACGCGCTGGTGGCAGAGGCCTGCCCCAAGGTGGCCGGCTTTGTCACTGCACACGTCTCGCGCTTCCGAACCGCGTTGCTGGAGATCACCAGCGTGATGCGCAACATGCACACCACCTGCCCGTTTGAGTTTTCCGAGTGCGTGCGCGCACTAGACGCGCGGCACGCCAAGCTGCACACGTGACAAGTGGGCATTTATTTTGCTGCAGTCCTGGCACCCTGTGCAGCTGCCGCGATGTGTCATCATCGCCCGTAGCGCTCGCTCACTCTAGCCTTGTGGGCGAGCGCGGGCGTGAGTGTGGTCGTGCGAGAGGCACTGCTTGCTGAGCCGCTGCAGCGCATGCTGGGGGGGGGGAAGCTGCGGACCAGTGGCGCGGATCCCGGGCGCCGCGCTGACTGCTGAGCTGTGGTCCCGGGCGCCTGCTGTGGGACCTGCAGGCGCCACTCTGGCCCACTTCCCTCGCCGCCTCCTCAATTGATTATAGCCAGAGTCATTTTGACAGCCTATAAATCTTCTGCTTTCAAGGTGCTCCTATGCTAGCTTTATCTTACATAAACAAGCGACACAAGCGATTAGACTGTAGACTGATGTAGCATAGACCCAAACAACAAAGGTCGACGGCAGCTGTGCGGGTGGTGAATCCGGAGTTCAAATAGAATCGACTACCAGATGGACCTGGATTGGGCCTCATCTTGAAGCGTGATGGCTGCTCAGCATCAACGCAGTCATTCTTCCTACTTTTGGCAGTCTAAAGGCTCTGGACAGCAATCCTGAATTTGCATGACGACTGCCCCTGAGTGGAGCGGTGCTCGACCCCAGGCATGGCGCGTGGATGCAATGCCGGGTACTCCAGCAACTGCAAGCACCCACACAGCCAATGGTGTTGTTCATACGTGATGGCTTGGACCCCCAAGCTTTCTGATGGGAAGCCGCCTTGATCTGTGGAGCGCTCCGCATGGAGGCGGCGTTTGTGGGTGACGCCTGTGTCAGCACGTCGGCTGTGCAGCAAAATATAGCTAATCCCTCTACTGCAGCATAGGGGGCTGGCCGAGTGGGGGCAGTGGCTCGCTGTTCCAGTCGATGCGCCACATGCTGCCGGCGTGATCGGCGTTCTTGACCTGGGGCAGGGGGAGAAGAAGTCCGTCTGTCAAGCGGGATGGGAGGGGAGGGGAGGGGAGGGGAGGGGAGGGAGGGGAGGGGAGGGGAGGGGGGAGGGGGGAGGGCAGGGGCCACGTGAGCCGAGCACGCCCAACAGCAAGGAAAGTGGGGGTAGGAGCATCTTCCTAGCATGAACTGCGCTCACCGTTTCAGTCAGCAGGCTCGTCATCTCCTGCATGTTCTTGCTACCCTGGCACTGCGCAAAGCTGCGCTCCACTCACGCCTGGAACGCGGGTGGGTAGTTGCGCTGCTGCTGCTGTTGCTGCTCCTGCTGCTGACCCTCTTGCCCCCCGCCCACATGCGCCTGCTGCCCGAAACCGCCGCCCCCCCTCCCGCCCACCGAAGACCTAGGCGCCATTGGCAGGTCGTTGCCAGGGAGAGGCGGGGCCTGGAGCACGGCCGCTGATGGTGCGGGTGGGGCCGCCGACGCCGCCGCGCCCCCCTCTGCCCCCGGCGCAAGCGGTTGCTGCTGCACCTGCGCCTGTGCTGCCTGCTGCGCTGCCTGCCGCGCTGCCTGCTGTTCGTAGTATGCTGAGTAAATGACGCGGTCGTACCCGCCCGCCTTCTGCGGCTCCTGTCTGTGCGCAGCAGCGTATGCCCCGGCGTCGTAGGCCACTTCTCCTCCAGGACCACCCTGCGGCTGCCCGTCGCCTGTAGCTGCCGCCTGATGCTGCGCATGGTACACCGCGTATGTGTGCGCATCCAGCACAACGCATATTAGTGCTTGCATGCAACATTTCGAAAGCCTGGGCATTTGAGGCTAGGCAAACCTTGGCAGCTACCATAGGAGTCCCAGTCAAGGGAAGGGCCGGCGCAAGCAGGGCGAGCACCGCCGCCGCCAGGGTTCCGTGCGCCCTGGGGTTTGGTTCCGTGTGTACGCGTGTGCAGGCGCGTACATGTAGAGGGCGAGGGGAGAGGGGGAGCACGCGCAAGTGTGCGGCACTGTGTGCGCACACATCATGCGCGTGCACATGCGCGTGTGAACATGTGGTGTGTGGTGCGGCACGCACGTGTGAAATGCCATGCTGCACGCCGGCCGGAACCCGGCTCCGAGAATGCTTCGTACTCACCTTGCCTGTCGTCTTGCCATCGCTGGACATGTCTGCGTGTGACGTGCGTGCCTGCAAAGGTGCGTGCCATGGCGAGCGGAAGCCTGTGATCCAACACTTGCGGCAGTGCCCTTCCCTCTCCTGGATCTTGTGTGCATGCCGGCCCTTCAAATCCAGTGTCTGGTTGGTCTGTTGGTATGCATGGCATGGCATGGACGTGCAGGGTGCAGCTGCACATCTATGCGCGTTGTGGCCACGCTGCCGGCCATGCGACGCGCGTGGGACACAGCATGCAGCACGTGCATGCCACTCATGCCCACAGGGATTGGCGTACCTGTTGCGTACCTGTTGCGTAGTCGATGCGCTTCACGAGGAGGGCGGCGTCCTGGACCTATTACGAGGTAAGCAGGCGACAAAGGGGGCAGGCAGTCAAAGCGCCGATCGACCAGTGAGCGAACCAGACGTGTCGTCGACGGCGTGTGGTCGAATGGATCAGCAGCAATCGATGGGCGCCGGAGTGAGTCGGTGTTGTTGGTGAGTGCGAAGGAAGTGTGGGGGGGGCGCAGGGCACTACGTGTCAACTCATCAATTGAGCTCCTCTTGTTGATTGCATCCTCATGGATCTGCCGTTCGCTGAAGCTGCCCCTAAACCAGGAGTGCTGTTCGTAAGCCGCAGCTTGCAGCTGCAACGCACATCTCATCGCGTGGCGCTGTTTGGAGGGACGAGGGCTTACGACACCTACCACTGACCAAGCCCTGCAACAACTGTGAGTGTCACTTCCTTCTTGTTGCCTGGCTGCTCGACCGCGCCGCCCCATGCGCTCGCCTGGCTTCCCGACTCCCATGCAACGAGCACGAGCACATCACCCTTTTCGCCTCAACGGAACAAGGAGGCATGTGTGCAGAGTCTGCCACGCACATGCATGAGGCAGGCAGTTCGGGGTCTGCCTTGCGCGTGCACTGATGGCTCAGGTGCCGCGGCTCGTGCGCCCCTCCACCTTCCGCGCACACAGCCGCGCAGCCACACACGAGGCCCGCTGCTGCTGGCGGTGCCGTCCCTCCCCTCGTGCAGCTGCAGGCCTGGATGATGATGATGATGGATCTTACAGTCTGTGTGACACCAGTAATGATGTATAAGACCGGTGTCGGCGCTAGCGCCCGACACCTTAAACTCAGTTTCAGTGGGAAACTGGCTGGCTACCTGGTAGGGGTGAGGGTAAACCCCCACACGCGCGCACGCACTGGACCTAGACAGGACACTGGGCCCCCAGATCCACCCTATACCACCCAGGTAGTGACAGCAACGCATTGTTGGTGTGCGCCTGTGTTCTACTACTAGTCCCGCCGCCGCCATTGGCTCCAGCAATCTCCTCCATGCCCGCCAGCAATCTCCTCCACGCCCGCCAGCAATCTCCTGTATGCCCGCCAGCAATCTCCTCCATGCCCGCCAGCAATCTCCTGTATGCCCGCCAGCAATCTCGTCCATGCATGGGCGCCGCCATGCGATCTCCATGCGCCGCGCCGCGCTCCATGCGCGCCAGCACCCGTACCACCCGCCTCATTCCCGTTCTTTAGCCATTCCCCGTGACACCTATGGCTGATCCTTGTTCCGCCGTCCCCTTTGGCATCTGTAACCCGTATCCTCTCCCTGTAGCCTCATTCCCCGTTCTTAACCGCCATCTCCATTATGGTGCCCGCCCGCTGGTGGGGCCTCGCCTCGCCCCATGCCGCACGGCTGGTGCATCGATCGCGTCGCCATCTAATAATCTGCGCCTTGGGGCAGGGAACCCCTGCGCCGCAACCTCCTCACAAAGCCTAGCCGCATGTGCCTCGCTTCCCATGTTTCTCAATTTCTCGCCATCCGTCTCTCTCTTCCATCCAGGCACAGTAAACCATTAGGAGCCGCAATCTGCTTGAGTTCCGATCGTTGTGAGAGGGGGTGCATGCTCGCCGCAATTCTCGCCATCGTGCATCGTGCTCTCCATCGTACCGCTGCCCCATCTGCCACATAGCCTCGCCCCATCAGGACCAGTTCATCAGTAGCGCTGTGCGTCACAGCCGCTCAGGGTAAATTTCCAGATTTTCAGCCGCCCAGTACCAAGCGCAGTTGTCCCGGTTGTCCGCCATCGAGCGGCGCCAGGGCGGGAGCCCCTGGCGAAGAGCTTATGAACTTAACAGGTGGGAGGACCAGTGGGTGGACCAGTGGATATACAACTGAGTCTCATGCTCTGGGGCAGCAGTGCATACAACACAAACAACCTCTAGACAACACCTCTCTACCCATGCCTGGTACGACCACCACAGGGCGCCTGAGTTGGACATCCATGCCTGCTTTGGCTGCAAGGCCAGGGGACGCCGTGGCACACGCATGCAGCAGGCGGCGACCCACCACACAGTGCCGCAATCCCGTGAGCAGCCAGCCAGTCCCCAACGCCTGGGTGGTGGTGATGGTGCTGGGCATGGGGGCGCACGGGAAGGCGCTCACTCACGGTGGGGTGGGCGTGGTGAGGGCTGGATCCCCAGGATGCAGCGGCAGTGCTTGTAACAATCCTTGCACATGCCACAGGCTGAGTTAGGCCAGTCACAGTGTTGCTGCCAGCACGCGTGCATGCCAGCTGGCATGCTGCAGTGTGCGTGCTGAACTGGGCCTGGGCTGCAGCCCCCGCCCCCCCCCCCCCACACACACACAGCCAAGCAACTAGCTCCAGTCCCCCCGTGCAAGAATCGCAACTGCAACCGCGACCTCGACAGTTACAGACTGGAATTCTCAACAGAATCTGTGCACAATCCACCTCGTTCTACCACCTCTTTGTCCATCTCTTCGTCTATGCACAGCCGCCTGCACCTGCACCCGCCCGCTGCAACAAGCAACAGGTTTGCTTAGGTGTGTCACTGCGGAGGATGCTTTGCCCAAGGGTGTCCATGCACATACCAGTCCACCAGCATGGCCACCCGAAATGCAAACACTGTTGAACAGCTGCCTGCAGGCTCGATTCCATCTATCAAAATCGTTGCACGGCGTGCAGTGGGAGATACCAGCAACAGCCCCCCCCCTCGTCTGGTTGAGTCTTTTAGTTTCGGCGGTACCCGATGAACTTGGCGAGGGCGACGAGCGGCGCCGCGCGTGCAGGCTCGAATCCGTTCAGCTGTGCGATGGCCTCGGAGATGAGGTTGTCAGCGATCTGCGCGCGAGAGAGAGTGCGTGTGCGTGTGTGTGTTAATAGAGCGTGGGTGTGCAGGCGCGCGTGCGCCCACACGAGCCTCTGCGCACGTGCGTGCGCGTCAGTGGTTCCGCTAAGGATCTTGGGGAAATGACGTCTCAACCCGGGCCTCACGCTCATTCTGCCATCTTAACCCGACAGGGCAGGAGGCGTTTTTTTTGCGGGAAAGGTGTGAAAATGACGATTCCACACTTTTCGGGTCGAAATTTGCGCAATCCCAACCCGACTCCCGAATCGGACAATCTCAACCCGAAAGTGCACTTTGTCGGGTTGCGGGTTGGCTAACGGAAACACTGGTGCGCATGCGTGAGCGTGCATGTAAGTGCGCGCGTGTGCACATGTGTACATCAGCCAAACGCCCACACGTGTGTACACGCGACTTCTCAATGCCAAGAAGCTTGGGTTCACAGCCCACACGGAAGGGGATGCGCCATGCGTGCTGTGCTGTGCGTGTGTTCCCTTCCCTCCCCACACTGTCCCCATACGCTCACTACCCATGCACAGAGGGAGTACAAGAGAGAAGTTATGCTGTGCATGCTGCCCTACCTCAACCCCAACTCCTGAGGCGTGCAAGTGAAGGTGGTCGTAACGCCTGAGGCCGTCAAGGGGGCGCCTCAGACGGTGGTGGGCGCCTTAGGCGATCGGGGTGGTGCCTAAGGCAGTCGGGGGTGCGCCTGGGGTGGTCTCAGAGCGCCTGAGGCGCCGCCTGATATGCGCAAGTGAAGGCGCCGCCTAAGGCGCCGCCTCAGGCGTTGGGGATGGGGTAGGGCTGTTCTGTGCTGTGTGTGCCCCCCCCCTTCCCCTCGACACACCTCGCGCGACTTCTCGATCCCAAGCAGCTTTGGGTACGTTGTCTTGTTGACCGCGAGGTCCTTTGCCGCAGTCTTGCCGAGCTCCTCGGTCGTCGCGGTCACGTCGAGGATGTCGTCGATGACCTGGAACGCGAGCCCAATGTTGAGCGCGTACTCTGCAACCGTGTGTGTGATGTGTGTGTGTGTGTGTGTGTGTTGCGAGTGAGGGGGAGAGAGACTGGGAGAGAAAAGCCTGGAACACGAGCCCGATGTTGAGCGCATACTCTGCAATGCGGGTGGGTGGGGACGGTGCTAACATGTGTGTGTGTGTGTGCGTGTGGTGCGAGTGAGGGGGAGGGAGACTGGGAGGGAGAGGTCTGGAGCGCGAGCCTGATTTTGAGCGCGTACTCTGCGAACGTGTTGTGTTTGTGTCTCTGTGTGTGTGTGTGTGTGTGTGTGGTGTGATTGAGGGAGAGAGAGACTGCGAGAAAGAGGCCTGGAGCGCGAGCCCGATGTTGAGCGCGTACTCTGCAATGCGGGTGGGGGACGGTGCAAGCAAGGTAGAGAAAGCGTGAGGAGCGGCAAGGGAGAGAGATTGCGTGAGGGAGAGCAAGGGAGAGAGTGGGGGAGAGAGTGAGGAAGAGAGAAAGAAAAGGGGCGAGATTGCAGGAGCGTGATAAGAGAGGGAGAGTGAGAGAGAGAGTGGGAAATTGAGAGAGAGATCGAGAGAGAGAGAGTGGTGGGGAGCGAGCAAGGGAGAGAGGCTGCGAGAGAGAGAAGCCTTGGCGGCCTTCAGCCACTCAGGAGTGTGCGGTTGCGCTCCTGGCCATCCCAGCCTCCCCCCCCCCCCCCCTGGGGGTACCATGGGTTTAGGGTTTATGTTTCATATTATAGGTTTAAGGTTTAAGGGTTTAAGGGTTTATACCACCAAGCACCCCCTCCTGGTACCCCCAAGAACCCCCTTGGTACCCCCAAGCAACTCCCCCTCCCCCCGGGTACCCCCAAGCATCCCCCCCTGTTACCCCCCTGTTACCCCCAAGCACCCCCCCTGTTAGCCCCAAGCCACTGCGAAGCTTCTCGGCCGTCGCATCGTCAGCGCCCCCTGGTACCTGGTTTTAAGTTTTAGGGTTTAGCACCCCCGAGCACCCCCTGGTTACCCCAAGCACCCACTGCGCAGCTTCTCGGCCGTCGCATCGTCAGCGCCCCCTGGTACCTGGTTTTAGGGTTTAGCACCCCCAAGCACCCCCCCCTGGTACCCCTAAGCAACCCCCCGGGTACCCTCAAGCACCCACTGCGAAGCTTCTCGACCGTGGCGTCGTCAGCGTCCCCCAGCAGCGCGCCGCACACGACGGACGCCTCGAGCAGCGCGGCCGTCTTGTGGTGGTGGATGTACTCAAGCACATCAAGACCGACCTCCTGTGGGGTGGTTGCGACAAGGGGCCAGAGCAATCGGTCGTGGGCGTAGGGCGCAAGGGTTCGGGGAGGTCGCGGGTGTAAGGTAGGTAGGGCTCAGTGTTTTTGTTAGCCAACCCACAACCCGACAAAGTCCACTTTCGGGTTGAGATTGGCCGATTTGGTCTGGCGCGTCGGGTTGAGGTGAACGAATTTCGACCTGAAGAGTGTGAAAATCAGAGTTTTCAGGTTTTTTTTCCGCAAAAAAATCGCCTCGGGTTGAGATTGGCTAAATGAGCCTGAGGCCCGGGTTGAGCCATCATTTCCCCAAGAGCCTTTACAGAACCACTGGTAGGGCTGTCGTGTTGTGGTGGGCACTGAACCACACTGGCCACACCTTGCCAACGGTCACGCCCACCCTGCCCTCCCTTCATCAGCACCAGCGCCATATAAGTCAAGCCCCCACCGTGCCCTCTTGACTTAATTTCGACCGCCTGTCCAGCGGTCACGCCCACCCTGCCCTCCTCTCATCAGCGCCAGCGTATATTGTTAGAATGCTTGTGGCCTGTACTAAAAATAATACACAGATCTCCAATTTCCCCCCAGCGTGCCATTTGAGCTCTGCTGATCCGTTGCAGGTGTGGGGCGGCTCGTTGGAAAGCTGTAACTCTCCTCTGTCTGCTGTTACTCGGTGCTTACATGGATTTGACTTTCAGAGGCCAGGACTAACAATATAAGTCAAGCCCACCTTGCCCTCCGACTTGATGTCGACGACCTGGCCGGTGGTCACGCCCACCCTGCCCTCCGCCTCATCAGCGCCAGCGCCATGTTGTTAGAATGCTTGTGGCCTGAACTAAAAATAGTACACAAACCTCCGATTTCCCCCGAGCGTGCCATTTGAGCTCTGCTGATCCATTGCAGGTGTGGGGCGGCTCGTTGGAGAGCTGTTGCCCTCCTCTGTCTGCTGTTGCTCTGCGCTTTCATGGATTTGACTTGCAGAGGCCAGGACTAACAATATTAGTCAAGCCCCCACCTTGCCCTCCGACTTGATGTCGACGACCTGGCCGGCGGTCAGGCCCTCCGCCCCCACCGCGCGGCCGAGCTCCATCACGACCCTCAGCACCTGCTCGGCAGGAGAAGGAGTGATGCGTTTTTTTGTTTTGTGTGTGTGTGTGTTTGTGTGTAGGGCGCGGCACGGTATACGTATACCGTATATACGGTATGTGTATACCGTGGCGGTATAAATACCGTATACGGCGGGATGTATACCGTATACAGCAATTTTTGCGCGGCAAGTAAAAGGCGTAAAGACTTTAACTCCCCCGAAACTGCATGGATTTTGACGATTCGACTTGCATTGGACAGCTAATGACAAGGGCTATCCAGAACAACGCTTGGATGCAGTATGGGGTGCTGGGAAGAATATGGTATTTGCATGGGGCGCAGGGACGCTTCGGCTGCCATGCTGTGAGAAAAACTAGTTTTGTGTTTCCTTCATATCAAACAAAGCAAAGTCAGCTTGTAAGAGTGGATTTTTGATGCCCATCATGCCAGGCATCCGAATCCACCGTTCCCGTCTCAATCGGATAAAGGAATGGGTTTACACGTATACCCTTGTATACGGTATACGTTGTACGGTATTATTCGGTATACGGGCCCACGTATACGGTATACTGCTGTGCCCTATTTGTGTGTGTACGTGTGTATACGTGCGTGCATGTGTGTGTGTGCGTGTGTGTGTGTGTGTGTGTGTATGTGTGGTCGATTGTACTGTCATGTCAGGCTCCGATGTTAGCGTATAAGACCTTGTGTGTGTGTGTGTGCCAGTGTACGAGAGAGATAATGGGAGTGCCAGTGTGTGTGTGTGAGAGAGAGAGTGGGAGTGACAGGCACAGCGGACAAGAGAGAGAGAGAGAGAGTGCCCGCCCCGTGCCCCAGCACAAACATACTCCCACCGCACCCCCCAGCCCCACCACCTTCCCAAGCCTCAGGTGGCGTCTTCACTTGCGCGGATCAGGCGGCGCCTCAGGCGTCCCGACCGCCTGAGGGGTCGCTTGAAGCGCACCCCCGATCGCCCTAGGCGCCCATCACTGCCTGAGGCGCACCCCTGACCGCCTCAGGCGTTGTGACTGCCTTCATTTGCGCGCCTCAGACGCTGGGATTGTGGTAAGGCAGGGAGCCGGACCTTCTTGGCAGGCGCGCCCCGCGTCGCCCTAGCGATGTGCTCGAACGAAAACGCGAGCGCGTGGCGTGGAGTGGGCTATCACATTCCCAAGATCCTTAGTGGTATCACTGATGCTCACACCGCCCCCCCCTCCCAGGGAGCCGCACCTTCTCGGCAGGCGCGCCCCGCGTCGCCTTTGCAATGTGCTCGAACGAAAAAGTGAGCAGCGCGTCCCCGGCGAGGATGGCGATGTCGTCCCCGTAGACTTTATGGCACGTCGCGCGCCCGCGCCGGAAGTCGTCGTTGTCCATCGCCGGGAGGTCGTCGTGTATCAACGACATTGTGTGCACCTGCTCGGCAGAGGGGGAGGGGGTGCTTCTGTGAGGGTATTCTTGAGGGGGTGGTCCCTGGGGGTGGTCCCTGGGGATGGTCCCTGGGGGTGGTCCCTGACCCTCTCTCAATTAGCCTGTGTTTCCTAGCACCACCTGATTCCGGGGTCGAACAGAATGGTGTTGGAGACAGAGACACGGAGGGGGGGGAAGGAGGAGGGAGAGACGGGGGGGGGAGAGATGGGGGGGGAGAGATGGGGGGGGGGGCGGAGAGGGAGAGAGAGCACTCAAGGAGGGAGAGGGCGCGCGTGCGTGCGCGCGAGAGAGAGATCCCGAGGAGGGAGAGAGGAGGGAGAGTGCACCCCCGCCGGCCGCCCCACCATCTCCATCGCGCACGCGGCAGGCATCGCCACCGACACGTTGCCCCCCACGAGCTCGCACGCTGCGAGGCACAGCGCGGGGCGCACGCGCTTGCCGCCAGCGAGGAGGGAGTACCTGCAATGTGGTCGCACACACGAGGTGCAACGTTATGACGCGTGGCGTGAAGGGAGACGTAACGTTATAATGAAGCGTGGTCGCACGCAGGTGCCGCAACGCTCCCGAGGAACAAAGTGACTCGGGGTTGTCTGCAACAAAAGATGAAAAGGTGTGCGTGATTCGTGTTCCGGCGTCCCCTCGCCGCCCCCCCCCCCCTCGCCTGAGGCCAGCAAACGTATTTTGAAGCGTGGCGTGCGGTACAACTGAGTGCTTGTTGTGCGTGTGCTGTGCCGCTGCGTGCCGTCGGCGCGACACATGGCGTGGTTGCAACAGGGCGGCGCAACAGTGACCCCTGGGAACGTTTTTTGAGTAATTAGTTTCCCCTGGCCCAAGTAACTTTGGCCGCTCATACCAGGCCCAATACATAGCGGGTGTTCACGCAACGCATACCGTCGTGCTGTTCTTGGCGAGAGCTTTTCAATGCCCGCCTCCACGCCCTCTCCCACCACGTGTGGGCTTGTTGTCTGGGAAATGGGAAATCCCCCCCACAGCGATATATGGCTTGCGGGGGGATCACTGCGGCACTACCGGGAGGACAGCCACCGTATGCAACCGTGCGATGAGCAGCCCCACCAAAATCCCAATGTCTGAGGCGCGGGTGAAGGCGGCCATAACGCCTGAGGCGGTCTGGGTGCGCCTCAGGCGATCAGGGGTACGCCTCTGGCGGCACCTCAGGCGGTCGGAGCGCGTGAGGCGCCGCCTGATCCGCGCAAGCGAAGGCGCATTGGGAATGTGGTAGGCAGTGGTTCCACGAAGGATCTTGGGGAAATGATGGCTCATCCCAGGCCTCACAGCTCACTCCCCAATCTCAACCCGATCGAAGAGATTTCTCGCAAAAGGGGTGTGAAAACGTCAATTTTTCACACTTTTCGGGTCGAGCTTCGCGCAATCACAACCCGACACACCAACCGAAACCGGCCAATCTCACCCCGATAGTACACATTTTCGGGTTGCAGGTTGGCTAACGGAAACACTGGTGGTAGGGCAGCGCCACGTGCATGCATGTGCGCTCGCTGGATGGTGCCACCCCTGCCTGTGGCCACCTCCGCCTCCTGCCAAGCCCAGCCCCTCGGATGACGATGTCCATGATCTTTCATTGCGGATGACCACGGGGAATGTCAGAGCCAGGGTTGGGCGATGACTGCGGTCAAGAAAGCGCCCCGTGGTGCCACCCCCGGTCACAGCGCACACCCGTCCGCCTGCACGCCATGTGGCTGCGATCGTTCCTGTCACTACCTGGGTGGTACAGGGTGGATCTGGGGGCCTAGTGCCCTGTCTAGACCCAGTGCGTGTGCGCATGTGGGGGTGGACCCTCACCCCTACCAGGCAGCCAACCAGTTTCAGCCTGAGCGAGAAAGGTGTCGGGCGTTAAGCTAGCGCCGACACAGGCCTTAAAACATCTTTACTGGTGTCACACAGACTGTAATATCCATCATCATGGCTGCAAGCGTCTCGGTGCCGCGCGCACCTCATGGCCTCGGTCAGTTCCAGAGGGCGGACTGCTGGCACCGCCTGGTCCAGCGCGCTGTTGACCATCACCGCACGCTCGCGCATGTAGGTTTCGAAGTCGAACTCTGCGGCTGCGTGTACACAAGGCATGCATGGTCAGGTGGCTGTGTGAGGGGGATTTCATTGGAATTGTGCGGGGGGGGGGGAGCGCGAGAGGAGTGGGCACGCCGTTCGGCTCGTTGATTGGTGGCAGCACGTGCGCCCGGGGGCTCTTTGGTGGTGCGTGCATGTGTGTGTGTGTGTGTGTGTGTGTCTGTGTGTTTGTGTGTGTTTGTGTTTGTGTCTTGGGGGCTCGTTTTGCACGGGTGCCAGGCGCTCATATTTCGTCGTCAAATGCATAACGCAACGGGAGCGCCTAGACTGCACCCTAGACCCCAAGTAAAACACAAGACCCGAAAAAGCTTGTAGCCAAGCAAGGCTTGCACACACAGCCCCCCAGCACAGCCCCCCGTTGTGACGAACCACAGAGAACTACTGCACACGGTTCTGGGAGCCAGTCAGAGGCACGCAAGCCCCCACGTCCACACTCGACAATCACTGGCGGCTCAACTCCTCCGCCACCACAGGGGCCCCACA
The DNA here is from genome assembly GCA_016618255.1 of Chlamydomonas sp. UWO 241. NCBI lineage: Eukaryota > Viridiplantae > Chlorophyta > Chlorophyceae > Chlamydomonadales > Chlamydomonadaceae > Chlamydomonas > Chlamydomonas priscui. The sequence goes on from VFSX01000273.1 coordinate 143,981, forward strand.
CGGAGTGCCTCAGCACCATCCCATCCCAGATTATTGAGCAGCTAATTGAAGCTGACGATTCCATGCACTAAATCAGTGTGGGATATGCATGGTGCATGGTGCATGGGCGCCACCCACCGTGCGCGACCTTCGAAACCTGAGCAGGCTCTGTCGCGGCGGCGTGGGCACGCACGTTGGCCTGTGTTGGCCAACATGGGTGGAGATGGAATCTTGTTGTTGGCTCTCTCTCTCTCTCTCTCTCTCTTCCTCTCTAACCCCGACCCCGGCGCACCTTCCTAGCCACCAGTGGGCCACGCATAGACGAGACTGACCCCCGGGTCAGGACTGACCCCCTGAGGCGGGAGAGAGGTGAGCACTGGTCAGCGATGTCAGCACACCATTTCTCCGCCATGTGCGTGCGTGCGTGAGGCTGCGGCGCCCGCTCACGCAAAATACCAACCTAACGGAAGATCGTGACGACGCGTGCATCATCATATGAGGTGGTTTGCAAACGACTGACGCCGCTTCGTGCGTCTGGTGGGCGTTGTCAACCACTGGGCGCTGTCAACCACTCAAACGGGTAGAGAAGATGGTTGCCTGGTATGATCCTGCCAGCGATTGCCTGACGGCGCCAAGGATTAAATTTTGGTCAATATAGTGTGGGGTGTGGCGTTCTTCACACTCTACGTGATCGCGGCCTCCCTCCCTTGTTGTGCTGTTGTGTTGTTGTGTTGTTGGTTGTGTTGTGGTGATAGTGACTGGACCCTGCGACCGAGTGTAGTGTTGAAGGAGGAGCGGCCTCCCTCCCCCTCAAGCGCGCTTGATGGGCCTGTGCGATGTTCTGGAAGGTTAATGGATTTTCTCAAGTAAGTAGTGGAGTTATGAGTGCAGACATCGGTGCTCGCACAGTGAAGGCGCCAAGGCTAAAGCCAATCGCCCCCCAACAACCACAGCAATCGCCCCTCGACGTCATCCTCGACAAGGGATCGTTCACCCTTGAGGAGCTACTGGACGAGGACGATCTTATCCAAGGGTGCTCAA
>VFSX01000273.1:150000-155000 GCA_016618255.1 Chlamydomonas sp. UWO 241
AAAAAGTCTTCCAATCAGAACGAGTGCCACTAGTTTCGCCTCATACATAGGTAATTTGAAAGCTGTTGACGTGCTCTGTCGGGCGGGCTTGTCAGACTTACAATCCACTGGATGGATGAAGCTTTGTGCAAGGTCAAAGAACAGCCGGAATACAGCCAAATGGCTGTGTAGAGCCGAAGGAAATCACTACCTGAACCCTAAACCCTGATGAACCTCAACTCTAAACCCTGATGACCCGAGGCAAAGTAAAACCTGTGCCCCCCCCCCCTCTCCTTTCCCAGTGGCTCGCGGACACGCCCCTCGTCGACCTGCTGCTCGCCCGCCTGGCAGAGTCATACTCGCCAGAGGTGTGTGTGTGTGTGTGTGTGCGTGTGTGTGTGTGTGTGCGCGCCTCGTCGACCTGCTGCTCGCCCGCCTCGCCGAGTCTTACTCGCCAGAGGTGTGTGTGTGTGTGTGTGTGCGTGCGGGTGTTTGCTTGTGTGCTTGTGTGTGAGTGTGTGTGTGTGTGTGTGTGTGTGCACGCGTGTGAATATGTGTGTGTGTGTGTGTGTTTGTGTCTGTGTGTGTGTGTGTGCACGCGTGTGGATATGTGTGTGAGTGTGTGTGTGTGTGTGTGTGTGTGTGCTGACACGCCCCTCGTCGACCTGCTGCTCGCCCGCCTGGCCAAGTCGTACTCACCAAAGGTGTGTGTGTGTGTGTGTGTGTATGAGTGTTTTCGTGCGGGCATTTGCTTGTGTGCTTGTGTGTGAGTGTGTATATGTGCACGCGTGTGGATATGTGTGAGTGTGTGTGTGTGTGTGTGCGTGCAAACACGCCCCTCGTCGACCTGCTGCTTGCCCGCCTGGCAGAGTCGTACTCGCCAGAGTTTTTTTTGTGTGTGTGTGTGTCTGTGTGTGTGTGTGTGTTTGTGTGCTTACACGCCCCTCGCCGACCCGCTGCACGCCCGCCTGGCCGAGTCATGCTTGCCAAAGGTGCATGTGTGTGTGTGTGTGTGAGTGTGTCTGTGTCTGTGTCTGTGTCTGTGTCTGTGTCTGTGTCTGTGTCTGTGCCTGTGTCTGTGTCTGTGCCTGTGTGTGTGCCGCGGCACATCGGCCGATGCATGCGGCACGGGCTCATGCAACGCTTGGTTGGGTACCTGGTTGGTTGTAATTCAGCCAGTGATTTCTTTTTCGGCTCTCCACAGCCATTCGGCTGCATTCCGGCTGTACTTTGACCTTGCATCCAGCTCAACCCATCCAGTGGATTTTTAGTCTGACAAGCCCGCCAGATAGAGCACGCCGACAGCTTTCAAATGACCTATGTTTGAGGACAAGCGGTCAACAGGAGATCAACGGTCAACGCGGTCAAGGCAAAATCCGGCTGTGGAGCAATTGATCAAAAATCCTGGAAAGGAAATCACTGAGTTCAGCCCCCCCCCCCCACACACACACGTCCCCCCCCCTCCCGCAGACGCACGGCAGCAATGCAGATATCCTCACCCTGCGACCACGCAAACAAAGTTATCGCCCCCTTTTGGTGATCTGCTGATCCGTCTCCTAAACTCTTGCCCCTTCTCCCCCCCCCCCCCCCCCCCCCCCCACGGGCGAACACCAATGCGCACCAATCATGCAAGATAATCCTCACCGCGACCGCGCACACGCGGCCATCGTCCCCTTGGGTGCCTCTGCTATCCAGTCACCCCAAACCCCCACACCGCCGCCACACACCCATCCGCCCACCCGCAGACACGCGCCAGCGCTGCCGAGATAAGCACCGAGACCGCGCACATCCAGCCGTCTTACCTTTGGGGTGCTCTGTTGTTCCGTCTCATCAACACCCCACCCCCCCCCCCACACACACACGCAGACACGCGCCAGCACGTCAAGAGGTCCTCACCGCGGCCGCGCACATGCGGCCATCGTCCCCTTAGGTGCCTCTGCTGCCCTGCCCCCTCAACGCTCCCCCCCCTCCCCCCCTCCGCCCACATACGCGCGCCAGCGCTGCCGAGATCCTCACCGAGACCGCGCACACGCAGCCAAATTCTCTTTGCGGTGCTCTGCTGTTCCATCTCATCAACGCCCACCCCCAAAAAACCCCACCACCGACACACACACACACACACACACACACACACACACACACACACACACCGCAGACGCGCGCCAGCGCTGCAGAGATCCTCACAGCAACCGCGCACACGCAGCCGTCGCCCCTGGCTGGCCGCTCTCCTATCCTGTCCCCTCAACGCTCCCCCGCCCCCACCCACTCATCCACCGCCGCCCCCGCCCCCGCCCGCCTCCCGCACACACCCGCAGATGCGCGGCAGCGTTGCCGAGATCCTCACCGCGACCGCGCACATACACCCGTCTCCCCTACAGAAGACGCTCTGCCATCCTGTCCCCTCAAAGCTCACCTTCCAACCCCCCCGCCGCTGCCTTCCCGCACATATATGCAGACGCGCGCCAGCGCTGCAGAGATCCTCACAGCGACCGCGCACACGCAGCCGTCGCCCCTGGCTGGCCGTCTCTCAGAGCACGCGTCAATCGCAGTGCTGGTGGAACACGCACTGGCGCCCGGGCGCGGAGGTGCGCCAGTGCCTGCCCGTACTGGGCCGAACTCCCACTCGTATACTCGTGTGCCCGTTTTTCCTTACTGGGCCTTTGCCTTCAGCGTGGTGTGCGGGGGTCAGAAACTACGATTGTGAAATTCGATCGCGGGGCACGAGTGTCACTTCTTTTTCGCCGTTCCGTCGTACCATACCACCGTACCGTATCACCCCCACCGTCATCAATTCTCACAGCCTAGACGGCGACCGCCCCTTGGAGCACGCGCCCATTGCGGTGCTGGTGGGACACGCACTGGCGCCGGGGCGCGGATGTGCGCCAAGTGCCCGCCAGTGCTTCCAGTTATTCCTATCGCATTAATTATTAAGACAGCGTAGGCGTCGGCCGTCCCTCGGAGCACGCTTCCATCGCGGTTCACGTGGAGCACGCACTGGCGCGGAGGCGCGGAGGTGTGCCAGTGCTGGGCAATGCTTCCTCCAGTTGATTCCGATCGTGTTGATTGTGAAGACAGCTTAGGCACCGGTTGCCTCTCGGAGCACGCGTCAATCACGGTGCTGGTGGAGCACGCGCTGGCCCCGGGGCGCCGAGGTGCGTGAAGTGCCCGGAAAGATCTCTTCGAATTGATTACGGCTGCATCAATTACTAGGACAGCCTAGGCGTCGGCTGTCTCTTAGAGCACGCGCCCATCGCGGTGCTGGTGAAACTTGCACTGAGCATTGAGCCGCACACCAACGAGTCCCGTGCCCCGCGCTCCGCGTCCCAAACCCTCACCATGCTCACCCACCCCACACAGTCCTCGTCCCTGCCCTTGATGTGGGCACTGCACTCATTGAGCCGCATCGACCATCCCAAATTTAACTCGGAGCCCCGGCCCCAACCAAGCCCTCCCTTTCTCACCACAATCACGCCCCACCGCCCCATGCAGTGCTCGTCCCTGCCATCGACGTGTGCATCGCCCTCAATCGAGCCGCCCCAATGCGCCCCAACGCTTTAACAAGCAAAAGAACTCTTCAACGGTCCCCATGCCCAAACGCTTCCCACCCCGACCTTGCCTCACGAATGTCACTCCTGTTCATCCACTCACATGCAGTCCCTGCCCTCGACGTGTGCACCGCACTGATGGGGCCGCCCCAACGCGCTCCGCCCCAGCGCGCCCCGCCCCAACGCCGCGCGCCCCAACAAACCCCTCAATTGCTCACGCGAATCACCCCCCCCCCCGCCCCACGCAGTCCTCGTCCCTGCCCTTGATGTGTGCATCGCGCTCATCGAGCCGCACCGAGCTGCGCTGCGTGCGAGCAGGGCCGCTCAGCTTGCGTTCCAGATGGGGGGCGCGGCCGGCGCGCTGGACAGCGTGAGCGACGAGGCGGTGGCAGCGGTGGGTGGCTGAATCAGGAACAGGTTCATTTCCAGGAACTGGAACAGGAACATCGTGAATTACAGTAACAGGAACACCAACTGTAACGGTAACATTGGCTTCTCAGCAGAGACATCTTCTAGTCCTAATAATGGGCGGTGGCGAAATCCTTTCCATGGGATGGAAAGGTTTCCCTTGTAGCAAAGCGACACTCGGGTGTGGGGTCGACAGGAGTCGCGCAGCTGGCGTGCTAGATGGGGGGCGCTGTTGGCGCGGCGCGGTGGACAGCGTGTGAGCGACGAGGCAATGGCAGCGGTGGGTGAGGGAGGCAGTACAGTACAGTCGCAGTAACATTAACAGTACGTAATAACAGATATTAATAACAGATAGTAATAACAGATGCAGCAACATCAACAGAAGCAGCGTCCTCTTCCCAGCTGAGGCACCTTCCAGACCGAGCGCCACCGCTGCGGTGGGTGTGCTGTGTCCCACGCTGTGGGAAGATGTTCGGTGTCAGCTGCCGCGCAGCATATTTTTCTTACGCCTCATATGGATCCAGATTATGTTGCTCAGCATTCCCCTGCCCTGCCCTGCCCTCCCCTGTAGGGGTAAGGCATTGCCGTATAACCAACACCCAGCCCCCCCCCCCCCCCCCCCCACACACACACTGGCACGAGCAGAGGCCGTTTCCTGCAGTCGCACAGCATTCCCCTGCTCTTTCTACCTACCTACCTACCACCACCCACCACCCACCACTACCCTTCACAGGCACGAGCAGTGGCCGTGTCAGCTGCTGCCCAACATCTCCCACGCTTCGTGGAGATCTCCCACACACGCCACCATAAGCCGTGCCCCCCTCCCCCCCCCCTCCACGCACCCTCCCCACCCACCCACAGGCATGAGCAGAGGCCGTGTCCGCTGTCGCCCAACACCAGCACCTCGCGGAGACACTTTGTAACCCCCCCCCCCCCACCCCTTGGCCTGCAACCCCCGCCCCCCCACACACGCACCCTCCCCCACCCACCCACAGGCACGAGCAGAGGCCGTGTCCGCTGTCGCCAACACCAGCACATCGTGGAGACACTTTGTACCCCCCCCCCACC
>VFSX01000273.1:160000-180000 GCA_016618255.1 Chlamydomonas sp. UWO 241
GTGTGTGTGTGTGTGTGTGTGTGTTGGGGGGCGCGTTGGGCACAACCCGCTCCAACCACAGTTAGCGTTAGGGCTGCGCGGCATGGTGGACGATGACCGCGACATAGACTTTGACACAGACATGGAGCAGGCGGGCAGTGTGCAGGTGCGTGTGTGTGTGGGGGGGGGCACATGCGCTGAACCCATCTGCTCAAACTTCAGTTAGGTTAGGGCTGCGCGGCATGCGGGACGATAACCGAGACAAGGACTTTGACAGACCTGGAGCAGGCGGGCAGCGTGCAGGTGTGTGTGTGTGTGTGTGTGTGTGAGGGGGGGGGGCATGTATACCACCCTACTTGGCTATTATCTAGTTGTATGGGGTAACAGCTCCTCGACATACGCCCATGTAGGCAAGCATACAACCCTTTCGTATGTTTTCATCGGGGTCCACACACGTTTCGAACACCCCCCCGCTTCAAACAAAACAAATGTGCACGTGAACACATGATTGAGGAGGGTGTATGTCGGGGGGGCCTGGGTGTGTGTGATTCAGGCCGGTGTGTGTGGAGGGGGTGGAGGGGGCCTGGTATGTTGATCAAAGAGGGCGCGGATGCAGGAGACCTGACGTGTGCAAGCGCTGTGTGCATGTCTTGCCTGTGCGTGTGTGTGCGTGTGTGTGCGTGCGTGTGTGCGTGCTCGTAGCCGCTCTACCCTCACGACTTCAGGAGCGCCGGCGGTACATACGAGGACGCCGAGGTCTGATGTTTGTAAGCGCTGTTTGCATGTCTTGACTGTGCGTGTGCATGCGTGTGTGCGTGCGTGTGTGCGTGCGCGCAGCTGCTGTACCCTCTCTACGACTACGGCAGCGTCGACGGAACGTACGAGGGCGCGGATGACTGATGTTTGCAAGCGCTGTTTGCCTGTCTGACTCTGCGTGTGCGTGCGTGTGTGCGTGTGTGTGTGCGTGCGTGTGTGCGTGCGCGCAGCCGCGCTGATGGCTGATGTTGACAACCGCCCTTTGCATGTCTGACTCTGCGTGTGCGTGCGTGTGTGCGTGTGTGCACGTGCGCGCAGCCGCTCTATCCTCACTACGACTACGGGAGCGTTCAAGGGCGCGGATGGCTGACGTGTGCAAGCGCTGTTCGCATGTCTGACTCTGCATGTGCGTGCGTGCGTGCTTGTGTGTGTGCGCGCAGCCGCTCTACCCTCACAAAAACTCCAGGAGCGCCGGTGGTACATACGAGGTCGCCGAGGCCTGACGTGTGCAAGCGCTGTTCGCATGTCTGACTTTGTCTGTGCATGTACTCGCAGCCGCTCTACCCTCTCTACGGCCCCGGAAGCGCCAGCAGCGCGTACGAGGACGCCAAGGCCTGGCGTGTGCACGCGCAGTTTGCATGTCTGACTGTGTCTGTGCTTGCGCTCGCAGCCGCTCTACCCTCACTACGACTCGGGGAGCGCCGGCGGTACATACGAGGACGCCGAGGGCGATGATGAGGACGGCAGCAGCAGCGGTGACAGCGCGGGAGACCCCGACCCAAACGGCACCGACGAGTTCCACCCCGCGTTTGAGTACCACTCGGAGGTGGGGAGGGCGTACCGTGATGCGCGTTTGCATTCACGGTTTGTGTCGGGGGGGGGGGGTCAAGGCAAAGTACTGCTAGCTGGCATGGTCACCATTTGTAAGAATTGTTCGGGGGTCGTGATTTCGTCGTTTTGACGGGGTGTTCTGATTGTTTTAAGTTCTTGATGCCGGGGACGACAGCAGCAGCGGGGACAGCGGGGGGGAAGGGGGGGGTCAACCCAAACGGCGAGGATGATGTTGAGTTCCACCCCGAGTTTGAGTACCACTCGGAGGTGGGGAGAGCGTACCGTAACGGGCCGATGCCTTGGCCGTGGGGAGGGGGGTTTGGGGGGGGGGGGGGGTCGGAACATGCAAGGCAAAGTATTGCTAGCTGGTATGTTTGCCACTTGTCAGAATTGTTTGAACCGGTAGCGGGGGTCGTGATTCCGTCGTTGCGACGTGATATTTGATGTTGTTTGAGCTCGTAAGGACGGGGACGACAGCAGCAGCGGGGACAGCGGTGTGTGTTGGGGGGGGGGCACCCCAAACGGCGCGGACGAGTTCCACCCCGCGTTTTGAGTACCACTTGGTGGGGAGGTGGGGAGGTGGGGAGAGTGTTCCGTGATGGGCCGATGCCTTCGCGGTGCCAGTGGGGAGGGGGGGGGGGACATGTAACTGCTTAACACGAGAGCGGGGGGCGTGATGTCGTCGGTTTGACGTGATGTTTTTTTCTGTTTTTGAGCTCTTGAGGACGGGGGCAGCGGGGGGGACAGCGGTGGGGACCGCAACCCAAACGGCGCAGATGGCCTTGAGTACAGTGATTTAGTTTTCGCCATTCGGGGCCATTTGGGGCCATTTGGCCCCAAAACAATGAAATTGAGGGTCCACTTTGGGGTCCATGGGGCGGGGCCATTAAGTCAGTGTGTGGCGCAGTGTGGGGCAGCGTGGGGCTTCGGAGGCACCTCCGCACTGGTTAACGCTAAGTCAGCGGTCAGTGCGGTCAAAACGATACGTTGATCTGACCGTCGGCTGGCCCCTCCCCCCCAAAAAATACTGAAAAGTTGAAAACAAAATCACTGCTTGAGATCCACCCCGAGTTTGAGCAACACTCTGAGATGGGGAGAGCTTGGTCGCAGAACACGCAAGGCACGCTAGGGTTAAACGGGTTCAGTTGGGGGCGTGTCGCCACGCACGCACGCACGCAGACTCCAGCGCGTCCCCACACGCACACACACCCAAGCACATCGAACTCACCTGTGTGCTCCCTCCCACCCACACCCCACTACCCACACTTACCCCTCCCCCCCCCTACGCCCCCACATTCCAGGTCGTGTCTGAGATGTCTGGCATGGATATTGACCAGCCCAATGGCGTTCACACGCACGCACACGCGCGCACACGCACACCGACCCCCCCCACACGCACACACACCCACTCCCACCCCCACACGTCCCAGGTCGTGTCTGAAATGTCTGGCATGGACATGAACCTCATGTACCAGCCCATCGGCGTGCCCCCCATGATCGGCACTGGCGCGCAGCTCCTTGGGGGCGACCCACGGGGGGCACAACGTGCCGCACATTGTGAGGATTGAGAGCCTGGACGCCGGCGGCGTGGGGGAGCAGCGTGACGGTGTCGGGGGCAGCCCGCAGTAGGCGGCGCAGGCGCGGCGGCGCGCAGCTTCTGACCAGCTCCTCGAGGGCGGTCCTCGCGGGGGGCACAACCCGACCACGTTATGACCGTTGAGAGCATGGGCGCCGTCGGCGCAGGGGAGCCCGCGGGGCGGCAGCGGGGGTGGCCCGCGGCAGGCGGCACGGGCGCGGCGGCGCGCAGCTTCTGACCAGCTCCTCGGAGTTGGCCCTCGGGGGGCACAACCCAACCACAATGTGACCGTTGAGAGCATGGACGCCGGCGGCGCGGGGGAGCCCGCGGGGGAGCTCGCGGGGCGGCAGCGGGGGCGACCCGCGGTAGGCGGCGCGGGCACGGCGGCGCGCAGCTTCTGACCAGCTCCTCGGGGGCGGCCCACGGGGGGCGCAACCCAACCACCATTGTGACCGTTGAGAGCATGGACGCCGGCTGCGTGGGGGGGCAGCGAGGCGGCAGCGGGGGCGGCCCACGGTAGGCGGCGCGGGCAGGGGCGGCGCGCAGCTTCAGACCAGCTCCTCGGGGGGCGGTCCTGGGGGGGCTCAACACAACCACATTGTGACGATTGACAGCCTGGACGCCGGCTGCATGGGGAGCCCGCGGGGCGGCAGCGGAGGCGGCCCGCGGTAGGAGGCGCGGGCGCGGCGGCGCGCAGCTTCTGACCAGCTCCTCGGGGGCGGTCCTCGGGGGGGAACAACCCAACCACAATTGGCCGTTGAGAGCGTGGACGCAAGCGGCGCGGGGGAACTCGCGGGGAGCCCGTAGGGCAGCAGCGGGGGCGGCCCTTGGGCGGCCCGCGGGCAGCTTCTGACCAGCTCCTCGGGGGCGGTCCTCGGGGGGGAACAACCCAACCACAATTGGCCGTTGAGAGCGTGGACGCAAGCGGCGCGGGGGAACCCGCGGGGAGCCCGTAGGGCAGCAGCGGGGGCGGCCCTTGGGCGGCCCGCGGGCAGCGTGCTTTTTACCGATTTCAGTTTTCAGTACGCACCCTCGAGGCGTGGGACTGAGCTGCCTCGCGAGGCGGGCTGCAGGGGGAGGGGGGCTCTGCCGAGAAGCTGGCCACGGGATGCGAGGAGGGCTGCGTTCGCAACCAGCGCACGGGGTGCCTGACCGTCTGCCTGTTCTCTGCCTCCGCGGCTCACTCGCGTTCGCCGTCCCTATCTCGGATATGTGCAGGTCGTGGGCGGGTATGCGCACTCTCCACGGCCTCACACCATGGTATAGAGCCTTTCCGCCTTTGATACACACTTTCCGTGCTGAGCTTTTCATGCTGTACAGGTGCATCGGGTCTGATGCAAACTTTTCAATAGCTTTCTGCTGCCGCTGTGGTGGGGAGGTTTAGGGGACACGTCCCGGGCTTGTGAATCAGGGACGTGCCCCCCGCGGGGGGGCGACTTCGCCTGGCACAATTCGTTACTGTGCAGCAGGGATGATGATGATGAGTTTTTACAATCCACTCTCTGGCGGGCACGCGTTCGGTTCCAAAGCTCCAGCAGGACTTAGAGGAAGCAGTCCTGAAGACCTGCCAACAGAAAAAAGGGGGGGATGCCCCACGGAAGTGCCACCCACACGCGGTGGCGGGCACCAAGCAAGCAGCACCACAGGGAGCATTGCATCCTACTCCTGCCCAACTAGGCCCCCACCACCAGTAACCAGCCACCCGTTGATAGTAGTGCTGTAACATCCATCATCATCAGTGCTTGGGTGCTGTACGCCGAGCAAAGAAAACAATACGGGCTGTTTGGTCCCTTCATGGTTTTATACCTTGGGTCCGCCCTCTGGCCATTTGAGGGGCTGGGTGTGCAGCCTGCACAGTGGTGCTGCTTGCTTGGCGCCCGCCACCGAGTGTGGATGGCGTTACCGTGGGCTACTTGTAGCTTGACCTTTTGTGGGCCTTGAGCCTTGATTCTCTAAGTCCCACTGGAGCTTTGGAACCGTACGTGTGACCGCCAGAAGTGGATTGTAAAACTCTCATCATCATCAATACGACCTGAAATCATCATCACACCAACAGTGCATCCGGATCGCGGGGCGTCCAGTTGCACTATCAAATGCATTTTGCACCACTTACGGAAAACCCAATCCACGTTTGAGTTAGGAGAGAACAGAGGAAAAGGAATTTCGTGTAATGCAAAAAATAAATTATAAGTGTGACTCGGGTTTGAAACGAAGCAACCTACGGCGAGGCAATCAAACAGCGCAACGAGGCAATCAAACAGCGCGCTTCAGCCCCGCGCCGGATGAACCAGGAGCTGTAACAGACGCAGGTCCCATCGAATGCCGCACCCTTTGTTGCTCCTGGCGTCGGGCTTGCTCCTCGTCGCGCATACGCAGGCGTATTATGTTCCTGGCACTTATCCAGAGGAGTTTAGGGAGGGCGATGTGCTGCAAGGTGGGTGCCTAGGGGTAAGGGGATCTCCCATGCAGATCACATTGCACGTGTGCTCTCGGCACTGCCCACCGGACAGAGGGTGTGACGTGCCCCCTGCCCCTGGGGCTGGCGTGTAGCCTGTTACCTAACATGATCCCGCAAGGGTGCAGCGCTGCCCATGCCCAGCCCATGCGCCTGCCATGCGCCCCATGCAATGGTGCATGCATGCATGCGCGCGCACACACACCTGCATGCACATGGGCATCCCTGCAGCCGCTAGGGAGCTGTAGTTCGCCCATGCGTACGCCCCTCTCACAAACCCGCCCCATCGGTGCACCCATGGCGCGTCGCTGCCCGCAACCCACACCAGTCAGGGTATTTATTGGCTGGTCCCATGATGGCCATTGACTCGCCCATGCCCATGCCCATGCCCAGGCCCAGGCCCCGGCCCAGGTCAAGGCCCATGCATGGGGTCATGTCATCGCACATGCGCATGCATGGGGTTTTGACATCGCCAATTGCCGCTTACACACCCCCTCCCGTTCCCCCCTCTCAACCCTGCTCCTTACGCACCCCACCCCCTTCCCCCTCTCAACCCTGCCCCATCGGTGCAACCAATGCATGTCGCTGTCGCCGCGACCCACAACACACAACCAACCAACAAACCACAACGCCGAATACAACCGACAACCCACAACCAACCTTCAACCAACCCACAAAGAACCGCGAACAACCCGCGACCCACAACCCACAGCCCAGCTCAACAGCCTCAACTCACTTGCGACCGAGATGACACTCATCCCACAACCTACACCCCATACGCCACAACCAGCCAACTACCCACAGCAAAGCTCAACAGGCTCAAGTCGTGTGAGACCGAGATGCCATGTACAACCAGCAGCCCCCAAACCAACAACCAACAACCAGCAACTGACAACCCACAACCCACAACCTCACAACCCACAACCCACAGCCAAGGCCAACAGCCTTAAGTCCTTCAACACCGAGACGCCCTACACAACCAGCAGCCCCCAAACCAACAACCAACAACCAACATCCAATAACCAACAACCAACAACCAACCAACAACCCACAACCCACAGCCAAGGTCAACAGCCTCAGGTCCTTTGAGACCGAGATGCCCTATGAGTACTTCACGACGCCGCACAAAACCCACAACCCACAACCCACAATTCCAAACCCACAACCAGCAACCAACAACCGACAACCGACAACCACCCACCAACCACCCACCCACCACCCACCCACAACCCACAGCCAAAGTCAACAGCCTCAAGTCCTTTGAGACCGAGATGCCCTACGAGTACTACACGATGCCGTTCTGCAAGCCGCCCGAGGGCGTTCAGACCAGCGCTATGACGACCAACCCAGGCACCATACTCGAGGGCTTGCGCATCGAGAACTCGGTCTACAACTTCTCCATGCGGGTGGGGGAGAGCACGCATGCATGCGTGTGTGTGTGTAGGGGGGGGGGGCTCTTGCCATGCGGGGGCCGTGCCATGCGGGTGGGGGCGAGCACACATGAGCGTGTCTATGGGATCTGGCATGCGTGCCGTGCGGATGGTAGCTCTGCCTGGATGCAGGCCGCGTCATGCGGGTGTGGGAGACCATGTGCACGTGTGTGTGTGGGGGGGGGGGGGGGGGGCTCTGCCGTACCGGCATGCCATACGTGTGGGCGAGCACACACAAGTGTGTGTACGTGGGGGACACTCTGCCATACAGGCCGTGCCATGCGCGTGTGGGCGAGCACGCACGAGTGTGCGTGTGTGGGGACTCTGCCATGCCTGCAATGGAGATGGTAGCTCTGCCTGGGTGCGGGCCGTACCATGCGCGTGTGGGAGAGCATGCGTGTGTGTGTGTGTGTGTGCAGCCTCTGTCATGCGGGCCATGCATGCCATGCGGGCATGAGCGTGTGTGTGTGTGTGTGTGTGTGTGTGGCGGGCTCTGCCATGCATGCATGGCGCCGACACGCTCACGCGCGTGCGGGCGGACGAGTACCGCATGCCAAGCACACGCACACACACGCGCGCGCACACACAGACCATCACGAGGCACCCGATATCTCTTGCTGACCCCCACCCCACACACGCCACCACCAACATCACTCCACCACCACACCATCACCTCGCACCCCCTCCACCACCACCACTGCGCCAGCATGCAATCCGCAGGCTTCTATGGCCTGTGCACACACACACACACACACACAAACACACGTGCACACACGCACGCGCACACACGTGCACACACGCACACAGACACACGCGCACACAGGCACATGCAGACACACGCACACATACAAGCACATGCAGACACACACACACACACACGCACGCACACAGGTGCAGCAGATGTTGGTTCTGGCATGCGTGCCGCAGGGATTTTACAACCTGCAGCACAGACACACACATGCTGACACACACACACACACACAAACACACATACACACAACAAGGATGCCCCGGGGACTGGGGTGTTGTTGGTTATGTGTAGGCTGGCGTTCAGTTTTCCATGCTGGTCTGTGTGCATCGTGCGTTCGTGTACATGTGTGTCTGCGTGTGTGCGTGTGCGTCAACAGCAACACCTGGTTGCCGACAGTCTTCATGCGTTTGCGCGTGCGTGTATGCGGCGTGTGGTGAGAGCGTGCACGTGTGCTCGTGCGGCGTGCGGCGTGTGTTGTGTGCATGCGTGTGTCCGGTATGCGGCGTTTTGTGCGTGTGTGTGCGTGCGCGTGTGTGTGTGCGTCGACAGTAACAGCTTGTTGCCGCCAGTATTCATGCGTGTGCACGTGCGTGTGTGCGGCGTGTGGTGAGTGCGTGCACGTGTGCTCGTGCGGCGCGGGGCGTGTGGTGTGTGCATGCATGTGTGTGCGGTATGCGTCGTTTTGTGCGTGCGTGTGTGTGTGTGTGTGTAAGAGAGAGTGTGCTTGCGTGTCGTGCATGTTCATGTGTGTGTGTGTGTGTTTGTGTGTGCGGCTTGCGTGCGTGTATTCAGTGCGTGTGCATCGTGCGTGTGTGTACCTGTGTGTGTGCATGTGTGTGCGTGAGCAAGCGTGTGTGTCGTGCGGCGTGTGTCGTGTGCGTGTGCGCGTGTGTGCGTGTTCTTGCGTGTCTTTCGTGTGTGGGTGTGTGCGCGCTGTACGTGCGTGTCCTGAGTGGGGGGCATGCCCCCAAGGCTACATGCTGTCGTGTGCAGCGCGCTCCATGCCCCAGCCGCCTGGCATCCATGCATGCATATGGCGCATGCGTGCATGGGGGGCGCATGGGCCTGCCATGCACGCACGCTCGCATCGCCCTGCCCCCTCCAGCGTGTGCAGCTGGGGGGCTGTGAAAGGTGCCTGGCTCAGTGAGGCATTGCATCTTCGGGCAGCAGCAGCAGCTGTGGGTGATTTGAGCAGACGGATAAGAAAACTTCCATCCCCTCCGCCATGTTTCGATAGAGAGTTTGGCAAAGAATGCAGGAATGGGAGGCTCGTGTCGTTTTAAGGTGTGATACGGCCGCGGGCGGGCGGGCGTACGCGGTGACAGCCGCGGGCGGGATGCGCGCCGGGCAGAAGCTGTCCCCCGCGGCCCACATTCGGGTCACTCCTCCCTGCACGGCCGCCTGGGCCCCCCCCCTTCCCGCCGCACTGGCACATCGCGTGCGTGTTGTCCTCCACGAACCCCTCCGCCTCCCCGCGGGGGCCGCGCGGCCCCCAGGCGCCCAGCCTCTCCGCGTCACTCTTCCGGCGGAAGCCACGCGAAGGCGGGCCCAAGTGCGTCTTACTAAGCCCCGGGTAAACACACACACACACACACACACATGCTGACACACACACACACACACACACACACACGCACACACACACGCACACAGGTGCAGCAGCGGTCGGTTCCGGCATGCATGCCGCAGGGATTTCATGGCCCACTCACACACACACATGCACATACACACACACGCACACACACAGGTGCAGCAGCGGTCGGTTTCGGCATGCGTGCCGCAGGGATTCTATGGCCCACTCACTCACACACACACAAACACACACACACACTCACGCACACACACACACGCACACACACAGGTGCAGCAGCGGTCGGTTCCGGCATGCGTGTCGCAGGGATTCTACGGCCTACTCACTCACACACACACACACACACACAAACACACACACACTCACGCACACACACACGCACACACACAGGTGCAGCAGCGGTCGGTTCCGGCATGTGTGCCGCAGGGATTCTACGGCCCACTCACGAAGAGTGAGGTGGACAACCTGAAAGAGAAGGTGGGTCGTAGGCAGTTGTTTCCTTCTTCGGCTGTACGTAGCCGGAGATCGCCGGAGTTCCAGTCAAATTGAGCCACAATTTCCTTCCACCCTGTGTAAAAAATGGACAGGACTGCTGGGAGGACGAGTGTGGGGGCGTGGGGTGGTGATGGCTCGCGCGGGTGGTCGGTGGGAACACTGGACAAGTGCATGGGTATGTCTCTCTCACACACACGCACACACGCTTTGCCTCTCTGTTTCCTCTGACTCTCTCTCTCTCTCTCTCTGACTCTCTCTCTCCATCTCTCACTCTCTCTGACTCTTATTCTCCTCTCTTTCTATCTCTCTCGCTCTTCGCTTGCGCCCTTCTCTCTCTCTCTCTTACGCTCTTCTCTCTCTCTTGCTTACGCTCTCATCGTTCTCTCAACCCTCTCTTTCTCTCTGTCTCTCTCTCTCCCTCCCTCTCTCTAATCTGTCTCTCTCGTGTGCTGTCTCAGAGCACACACACACACACACACACACGCACGCACGCACGCACGCACGCACGCATCAGATTGACGATCACTACCGCATCAACATGCTGCTCGACAACCTTCCCATCACGACGTACGACCTGCTGGACGCGGTGAGCAGCCGTGTGTGTGTGCGTGTGTGTGTGTGTGCTCTCTTTCGAATAGCGGGTGACTGACCATTGGGTCAGACCTCGTAACAATCGCCGGGGTGTATTGCTGTTAGTAGTACAGGCATTGCCGGTGCATGCGGACGGCCTCATGTAACGCTTGGTTGGTTGGTTGGTTGTATGCTCTCTCTCTCGGTGTGTGTGTGTGTTGAGAAGGCAAGTGTAAAGTCCCTACAGGCCTGGTTGACATGCATGGAGCTATGGATAATTTATGTCAACAAGGGGGGGGGGGAAGGGGTCGAGGGGTTTCCCGCATGTGCACGTGTGTGTGTGTGTGTGTGTGTGGCGCACATGGTGGGTCACCCGCGACCGGACGAACTTATGACCCAAGGGTCGTCGACTCATGAAACAATCGCCGGGGGGGGCTGCAGCACTGGCAAGAGCCGTTATCTAGGTTGCCCGAGCGGCGGGAACTGTGACGTATTTATCTCTCCCTGTGTGTGTGTGGGGGGGGGGGGGGGGGGGGGGAACGCGTGGACTCTTAATGGGTTCTGGACACAGCGCCAACTGTTGTCCCCTGGGAAGGATTTTAGTAATTATTTATTTCCCGGCTCCAGCAACTTTGACTGCTCATACCAGGCGCAGTACATAGCGGGTGTGCACGCAATGCATACCACTGTACTGCTCTTGGCGAGACCTTCCCAACGCATCCCTCCACGCCCTCTCCCGCCAAGTGTGGGGTGGTTTTCTGCGGAATGGGACATCCGGCCCGCAGCGGTATACGGCCTGCAGGGGAATCACTGCACAGCGCTGTGTCGACATGCTGCTCGGCAACCTCCCCCCCCACACAGAACACCGAGCACGTGCGCCCCGGGCTTGAGCACTCTCTGTGTGTGTAGGGGGGGGGGGGCGTGGTTCACCCTCTCAATGGGTTCTGGACACAGTGCTGCGTCGACATGCTGCTCGACTACCTAAACCCTAAACCCTGAACCCTGAACCCTGAACCCTGAACCCTAAACCCTAACCCCCCCCACACAGAACGCCGAGTACGCGCGCCCCGGGTTTGAGCACTCTCTGTGTGTGTGTGTGGGCGGGGTGACGCGTGGGTCACCCTGTCAATGGTTTCTGGACACAGCGCTGTGTCGACATGCACTGCTCGGCAACCTACCCCAACACACAGAACGCCGAGCACGTGCGCCCTGGGTTTGAGCTCGGGTACCCTCAGCCCTGAACCCTCTCAAGCACACTTCCAAAACGGCCCTCAAACCCTCAAGCACACCCTCAACCCTGTCTACTTGAACACCCTGAAACAACTCCCCACACATAACGCCGAGTACGTGCGCCCCGGGTTTTGGCACTCTGTGTGTGTGGGGGGGGGGGGCGCGTGGGTCACCCTCTCAATGGGGATCTGGACACAGTGCTGTGTCGACATGCTGCGCGGCAACCCACCACACACACACACACGCACACGCACACAGAACGCGGAGTACGTGCGCCCCGGGTTTGAGCTCGGGTACAAGGACCCCTCGACCGGCAAGTACTACATCTACAACCACATCGCGTTCAACATCCTCATCACGCTCACACACGGTGAGTGAAGGGGGGGGGGGGCAAATGCCATACTATTTGGGTTTATGAAGGGGGGGGGCAGCTGTGGCCATGGGTACAAAGACCCTTCAACCGGCAAGTACTAAATCTACAACCACATCGCGTTCAACATCCTCATCACGCTCACACACGGTGAGTGGGGGGGGGAGGGGGCAAATGCCATACTATTCGGGTTTATTAAGGGGGGGGGAAGCTGTGGCCATGGGTACAAGGACCCCTTGACTGGCAAGTACTACATCTACAACCACATTGCGTTCAACATCATATCACGCTCACGCACGGTGAGTGTAGGGGGGGGGGGGGTAAAACCCCGAATATTTTGGTTTATTAAGGGGGGGGCTGGGGCAGCTGTGGGCACGGGTACAAGGACCCCTTGACTCGCAAGTAGTACATCTACGACCATGTTGTGTTCTCCTCATCACGCTCATGCACGGTGAGTGAAGGGTGTGGGTGGGTGGGTGAATACCCAACTAGGGGTAAATGACATACTAGGGGTACTCGGGTATGGGTTGGGGGTTGGGGGGGGGGGGCAGCTGTGGCCATGGGTTCAAGGACCCCCTCGAACGGTAAATGCTACCTACTACTGACCGCCTTTTCCAGCCCCTTTCTAGGTAGCTAGGCTTAAGGATGTGCCCCTCACCGAGTCCTTCTGTGCCTCCCCCCTTCAGCAGGGGGGGGGCCTGCGACACGTCCAATGTCGTGCTCGGTGCAACTACAGGGGGTCAGCTTCTGCTCAGAGCCGGGTTAAGGGTAACAGGTTGAGAATCCTGTGAATGCTGGTTGAAATCCCAGTTAGAAAACCCCTTAACACGTTAGAGGTTGCGGCCCGGCTGGATATCCTTTTCGGCCACGTCTTGGCCTTTCTCCCCACGGGGGGATGTCTCTTCTGGCAATTGGCGACGAACCTGCCTTGCGTTTTCCGTTTCCCAACATGCGCTCACCGACTTCAACAAGCGTTTGCTGCCGCTGCGGTAGGGGACCTAGGGGTGCGCCCACGCTCTTTACAGAGTTGGGGTTCCCTACCACCAACAGCCAGCCATCTCAGTAAGGTGCTCGGGCCATACGCGCCGAGCACGGTCTTATACGCCTTTAGAGGTGTCCCTGACTGTAACATCCATCATCATCATCATCACCTACATCTACGACCATGTTGTGTTCGACGTCCGCATCATGCTCACGCACGGTGAGTGAGGGGGAGGGGGGGGGGGTAAAAACAAATATTTTGGTGAATTAGGGGGGGGACTGGGGCAGCTGGGGCCATGGGGTACAAGGACCCCTCGACCGGCAAGTACTACATCTACAACCACATCGCATTCAACATCCTCATCACGCTCACGCACAATGAGTGAAGGGGGGGCCGGGGGGGCTGATATAAGGGTTCAGTGCAAGCGGAAGGGGGGGGGCAGCTGTGGCCATGAGTACAAGGACCCCTCGACCGGGAAGTACTACATCTACAATCACATCACGCGCACGCACGGTGAGTTAAGAGGGCGGGGAGGGGGGGGGGAATACCATACTCCTCGGGTTGTAGGGGGGGGGGGGGGGGGCAGCTCTGGCCATGGGTACAAGGACCCCTCAAACGGGAAATAGAACATCTACGACCATATTGCGTTCGACATCCGCATCACGCTCACGCACGGTGAGCGAGGGGGGGGGGGCTGTGGCTCCCTTGAATCTTAATTATTTACAGCAGACCCTCATTCCTAAAGCTCCTAGGGGGGAAGGGCAGCTGTGTTCACCACATCGCGTTTGACATCATCATCACGCCCACGCATGGTGAGTGAAGTGTGGGGGGGGGGCGGCTGTGGCTCCTAGGTGTTATGTGCGTCGCAAACGACTGTACAATCCATGATGACGCGGGTTCGGCAGCTGTGTTCCACACACATTGCGTTCAACGTCCATGTCTCGCTCACGCACGGTGAGAGCGGGCAGGCGCCAGTGGTTCCGCTAAGTATCTTGGGGAAATGATAGCTCAACCCAGGCGTCACGGCTCACTCCCCGATATCACCCCGTCGGAGACGTTTTTCTCCAACCCGCGGCGCCAACCAGAATCTGCGAATCTTAACCTGGTGTTGCAGGTTTACGGGTTGCGGGTTGGCCAACGGAAACACTGGCGGGCGCAGCAGTGTTGGCAGGGCACTCGCACGCGCATCCAAGTTGGGCACTCTCTCTGCGGGCGAGCAGTGGACGCGCGCGCAAGCAGGCTGAGCAATGGTGTTCCTCAACTCCACCGTGTGCCATCCCATCTGCCCCATCACTGCCCCCCTCCCCGAGCACCACACCCTTACACCTCGGCCCCCCACCCTTTTTATACAAACGACTATTGATTTCCCACATGCGAGTGCATGGCAACACACAAGCAAGCTGAGCGATGGCGCTCCTCAACTCCACCGTGTGCCATTCCATCTGCCCCGTCCCTCCCCCCTTCAGCCCCCAATCTATGATGTCAATAGTGGTGTGACATTACAGACTGTGGAACCCACTCGGGGGCGAGTTCTGGCCGCGCGCCAGCAGGCAGACGTGATGGCGCTCCTCGACTCCACCGTGTGCCCCCCACCGTGTGCCCCCCTCCCTCCATTTAGCCCCCTCCTGTATTGTCATTAGTGGTTTCACACAGTCTGTAGAACCCATCACCGCCACCGTTGTACTGTGCAGGCGAGTATTGTTGTACCGCTTTGCCTTGCCGCCACTTTTATAAAGGGAATGCTTGTTTAGATTAATCGTGCCTTGCCGCGGGATATTTTCCCCGTTTTTTTCCGTTTTGACGTCACTTTTGGCGTTTTTTTTGCTTTTTTGGCAATATTCTTTAGAGATTGACCTTGCCGCGACGTTTTCCAAGTTAATTCATCGGCAAGGCAAAGCGGTACTACGGGACATGGCCGCGCGCCAGCAGGCAGACGTGATGCCGCTCCTCGACTCGACCGCGCATCGCGCCATCATATTTGCCCCCTACCCCCTTGCTTCCCTCATCTTTTGTCATTAGTGGTGTCACACAGACTGCAGAGCCCACCACCGCCACCATCGTAACTGTGCAGGCGAGTACATGGCCGCGCGCCAGCAGGCAGACGTGATGGCGCTCCTCGACTCCACCGTGCGCCGCCACCTGTCGTCTACCGTCAACGGCGACAGCAGCAGCGGCAGCGGCGCGAGCAGCGCCAGCAGCAGCGGCGGCGGTGTGGTCGGCAAGGGGCTCGGCGCGCGGCGCGGGCTGTCGGGCGCCGAGGGCGACGCGAAGAAGCCGCCGTTCTTCATGATCGTTGGGTTTGAGGTCGCGCCGTGCAGCGTGCAGGTGCGCACTAGGGGGTGCCCTTTTCAGTGTTGAAGTGAAAGCTGGGACTAATGAGACCAGATGATGAGAAGCCGCCGTTCTTTTATGACCGTCGTGTTTGAGGTCGCGCCGTGCAGCGTGCAGGTGTGCACTAGGGGGGGAGGGGGGAAGGTTTGAAATGAGAGACGCTCAGACTGTGGCCAGACTCTGATCGGCCGCCGTTCTTGATGACCATTGGGTTTGAGGTGGCGGCGTGCAGCGTGCTGGTGCGCACTAGGGGGTGCCCCCTTTGTTATTCTTAAGCTTTACTTACAAGACCAGACGCTGAGAAGCCGCCGTTCTTTATGATCGTTGGGTTTGAGGTCGCGCCGTGCAGCGTGAAGGTGCGCACTTAAGGGGGGGGGAGGGGGGGCGCGCTTGCCTAACCGCTTCGAAACTAGCTTACTTATGAGACAAGATGTCGTTCTGGTGCTGGATGATCGATGTGTTTGAGGTCGCGCCGTGCAGCGTGCAGGTGCGCACTAGGGGGGGAGGGGGGGGGGTTCAGTGTTGGAACGAAAGCTGTCGGGCGCCGAGGGCGACGCTGAGAAGCCGCCGTTCTGTATGACTGTTGGTTTTGAGGTGGCGCCGTGCAGCGTGCAGGTGCGCAATGAACCCGAAGCCCCCACTTCCTGAGCGCTTTCAAACTAAACCTAGTCCGTCCAACGTTCAATAGAATGAGGAACCCGGCCCTTGACCCACTGGGTGACCCGAATGCACTTAACCCATGCGCCCTCACACATGCCCCCCTCTGCTTACACACCCACACACCCACACACTCACACACGCACACACGCACGCAACGTGTGTGCACAGTTGCGCACAATGACGGGCGGTTTGGGTGCGTCGTCGTCGTCGTCGAAAGCGTTACGCAACGGGAGCAACCAGACCCTGAGTTAAAACTCGAGACCGAAAAGGCTACAGCCAGCAAGGCGATGACACCCAGCCCCCCAGCACAGTCCCCCGTTGTGACGAACCGCAAAGAACTCCTACCTCACACGGTTCTGAGAGCCAGCCAGAGGCACGCAAGCCCATTTCCACATTCGACAATCACTGAGGCGGCACGCCCCTAACTCATTCTCACCTCAAATCCTCCGCCACCCCCTTAGGTGTGTGCAGCTGCGTACACTGCACACCGACTCACCCACACATTCGCATGCACCGGCACACACCGGGCCGGGTGGGGCCGCCAGCCGAAAACCCCAACTTTGTGGCACCTGCACCATCGACACGCCATTACCAGTTGCTTTGGACACACACACACACACACACACACACACACACACACACAACACACACACACGCAGACTCACACGCACACACACAACGCACACATGCACACCTCATGCCCCCCCCCTCCCTCCCCCGGTCTCAGAGGATTGCCGGCGAGCCTCTTGTGGACGTCACCTGCAACATCGGTGCGGCGGAGGGCGTGCCGGCTCAGGAGATCATCGAGGGGCAGAAGGTGCGCGGAGAAAGATCGTGCGCGTTGGGGTTTGGCGCAGACTTAGTTTTATTTATTTTATGCCCATGGAGAACTGCGTGGGTGTCATTCGGGCGTGGCGGAGGGCGTGCCGGCTCGGGATGTCCTTGAGGGGTAAAGGGTGCGCAGAGAAGGGTCGTCAGTAAACACCCTACTGAACCCCCAAAACCCCAAACCCTAAACTGGCGACTTCTGGCCCTCGGAGAAGGTGCGCGGGTCTCACTCGCGCGCGGCGGCGGGGGTGACAGCTCAGGATGTTTTTGAGGGGGCAGCAGGTGCGCAGAGAAGGGTCTTCAGTGCTGAACGACACCCTACACCCTAAACCCCAAACCCTAAACCGGGGGGCTTGTGACCCTCGGAGAAGGTGCGCGGGTGTCACTTTGGCGCGGCGGCGGGGGTGACGGCTCAGGAGATCATTGAGGGGCAGAATGTGCGCGAAGAAGGGTCTTGCGCGTTGGGGTTTGACGCAGGTTTGTGGGGGGACTTTTGGTCCATGGAGAATGTGCGCGGGTCTCACTCGCGCGCGGCGGCGGGGGTGCCAGCTCAGGATGTTTTTGAGGGGCAGAGGGTGCGCAGAGAAGGGTCTAGCGTGTTGGGGTTTGGCGCAGACTTGGGTTTATTTTTTTTTGCCCAAGGAGAATGTGCGTGGGTGTCACTCGGGCGGCGGAGGGCGTGCCGGGTCAGGATGTCCTCGAGGGGCAGAGGGTGCGCGGAGAAAGGTCCCGAGTGTTGGGGGACACCCTCCATCTTTAACCCCAACCCCTAAACTGGGGGACTGCTGGCCCTCTGAGAGGGTGCGCTCGTCTCACTCGGGCGCGCAGGAGAATATGCCGACTCGGGATGTCCTCGAGGGGCAGAGGGTGCGCGGAGAAGGGTCTTAAGTGTTGGGGTTGGTGTGCGCAGGGTTGGGGGGGACTTGTGGCCCATGGAGAAGGTGCGTGGGTGTCACTCGGGCCCGGCGGAGGGGGTGACGGCTCGGCAGTGGTTCCGCTTCAGTGATATTGTTTTCAGATTTTTTAGTTACTTTCTGGGAGCCAGCGCGCGGACCACCGTCCCGTTGCCCGCCTTGACTGCTGCCTAATTATTGACCATTGACCGTCAAGTATAGGCCATTTTCAAGCTCGTGACGAGCTCTATCTGATGGGACGTCAGACCATCGAGAAACGTGGTTGGTTGAGCTCTATCTGATGGGATCGTTAAGAGCCAAATGGCTCCCAGGAGCCCAAAACAAAATGACTGTTCCGCTTAGGATCCGAGGGCAATGATGGCTCAACTCGGGCCTCATGGCTCCCCATTCTCAACCCGGCGGAGGGGATTTTTTTTGCGAGAGTCATTGGTCCTGGACGGTGCCGGGGATGTGGGTGATGAGGATGGTGTGAATGCCACACTTGCCACACCTTCCCCTCACCACTGCCTCACCCGCCCCCACACTTGCCACACACCCACACCACTGCCACACACACACTTCAGATCGTGTACACGCACGATGTCGACTGGCAGGAGACCCACACCCGCCTCCCCGCACTTGCCCCACACTTACCTCACACCCGCCATCCCACGCTCCCCCCGCACTGCCCCAAACCCGCCCACACACTTGTTCGACTCCCCACACCACTGGCACACACACACACGTCAGATCGTGTACACGTGCGATGTCGACTGGCAAGAGACCCACATCCGCTCCCACACACTTGCCCCCCACACCCGCCCCCACACTTGTTCCACCCCCTCCCCACACCACTGCCACCACACACACTTCAGATCGTGAACACGTACGACGTCTACTGGCAGGAGACCCACACCCGCCCCCACACTTGCCCGCCACACCCGCCCCCACACTTGTTCCACCCCCCCACACACACTCCCATACTTCACATCGTGAACACGTATGACGTCGACTGGCAGGAGCCCCACACCCGCCCCACAATTGCCCCCCACACCCGCCCCCACACTTGTTCCACCCCCCACACCGCTGCCACACTCCCACACTTCAGATTGTGTACACGTACGATGTCGACCAGCAGGAGAAGAGACCCACACCTGCCCCCACACTTGTTCCACCCCCCACACCGTTGCCACACTCCCACACTTCAGATTGTGTACACGTACGACGTGGACTGGCAGGAGACCGACATCAAGTGGGCGTCGCGGTGGGACGCATACCTGCGCATGCCAGGCGGGCAGGTGGGTGGCGTTGTAGAGTTTGGGTCCACACACACACTCGCACACATGCATGGTGGGTGCGTGTGTGTGTGTGTACCATGCATGTGTGTGAGTTTGTGTGTGTGTGTGTGTGTGCCATGTATGTGTGCGAGTGTGTGTGTGAGTGTGTGTGTGTGTGTGTGCGTGTGTGTGTGTCTATGTGTGTGTGTGCGGTCGGTGTGTGTGGTGGTGGCGGGGGGCGTCACACTGGCAGGAGACCAGCATCAAGTGGGCGTCGCGTTGGGATGCCTACCTGCGCATGCCAGGCGGGCAGGTGGGCATTATGTCTTAGGGTTTAGGTCCACACACATACACGCACACATGCATGGTGTGTGTGTGTGTTCGTGTACCATGCATGTGTGCAAGTGTATGTATGTGTGTGTGTGATCTGTGTGTGGGGGGGGGGGGGCGTTGCACTGGCAGTTACAGTTACACATCGGCTTTCCACTACTATCCTAGTACCACCGCCTTCCAGCCAGTGGCCTAACAAACAATGAGGAGGGCCACCAGCCGGCTGCCTGTCAACGTGTAGTCCCAGAGCAAAAAGGAGAGCTATTGTGCGACGCCTAAAATAGGTCCTAACTGCTTCTAGGGGATAGGGGGTCAAGTGGCGCTTGCCAATCTACTTGACCGCCGTGGTGGAGGGGCCGGTGCCTGAGGGGCAGCCGGACCGTACACCACGGCTCTCCACCCGACCCTATCCTGAGCACGCTCAAACGCCGTGTCTGAAAAAGTCTTCCAATCAGAACGAGTGCCACTAGTTTCGCCTAGCTGCTGAATCAGTAGCTTAAGAAAATAGTGTCGGGAGGAGGCTGGAGGCCGGCCTTGCTGCCGAGCCACATCCATTGTGCAGTCAAAAGTCGTACGAGGAAGACGAGAAGCCGGCATGCGCATCACATGGCCTAGCCACTGCATTGATCGCTTTGCCACAAGGCTCTCACTTGGCTCAGTGTCGC
>VFSX01000273.1:185000-220000 GCA_016618255.1 Chlamydomonas sp. UWO 241
TGCTGTGCACGCACGCACGCGCAGGCACCACTTGCGTCGTGCCCATCGGCCACCTGGCACTGGTGCTTGTGTGGTTGCCGTGTCCATCCCGCTCTCTTGTTTTCCCCCTTTTGCAAGTTTCCTTGGTTCCACTCGTTTTGTTTCGCACTGCTGTGCACCACGCGCAGCCACCACTTGCGCCGTGCCTCTGGGCATGCACTTTTCTCTGGTGCTAGCGTGGTCAGCCGTGCCCATCCCCCTCTTGTATTTCCCCCTTTTGCCAGTTTCCTTTGTTCCACTCTTACTGTTTCACACTACACGCAGGCACTGTTCCACACTACGCGCAGGCACTACCGGCGCCGTGCCAGTGGGCATGTACTTTGCTCTGGTGCTCATGTTGTTTGCTGTGCCTACCCCGCTCTCTTATTTTGCCCTCTTTGTCACACGTCCCTTGTGTTCCACACTTATGTTCCACACTACGCGCAGGCACCACCGGCGCCGTGCCAGTCGGCATGTACTTTGCTCTGGTGCTCATGTTGTTTGCTGTGCCTATCCCGCTCTCTTGTTTTGCCCTCTTTGTCACCCCCTCCCTTGTGTTCCACACTTATCAGGCACCACCGGCGCCGTGCCAGTCGGCATGTACTTTGCTTTGGTGCTTGTGTGGTTTGCCGTGTCAATCCCACTCGCGTTCGTTGGAGGCTACGCTGCGCTGCGCGTGCCCATCCCCGACCTCCCCATGAAGACCAACCAGGCGAGAACTTAGGGCAGACGAACCAGCCAGGATAAGGCTTCCCTCAGGACTGGGCGTTGGGCGCTGTGTTTGTGGGAGCCATGTGGCGCTGCGATCGCCCATCCCCAACCTCCCCATGAAAACGAACCAGGCGAGTGATGGCCCGAATGAACGAGCCAGGATGAGGCTTCCTTCAGGGTTGTGGGCGCTGCGTCCATGGGGGGCTGCTGTCAAGGCTGTATTCAGGCGTGTGGGGGCTGTGTGTTGCGTTCGTTGGAGGCTACGCCGCGCTGCGAGTGCCCATCCCCGACCTCCGGATGAAGACCAACCAGGCAGGTTTAGAGTGGGTGATGTTCTGCTGGTCTGACAGACACACACACAGAGACAGACTGACTGACTAACTGACTGACACACGTGCAGGTCCCACGCCCGTCAGCACCCATACCTCCGGGTGCTGTTCTTTGCGGCCGGTCTGATGGACACACACACACACACAAACACGCACACACACGCACGCACGCAGATCCCGCGCCACGTCCCTCCCCCGCCCGTCGGCACCCACCCCTGGGTGCTGTTCTTCGCGGCTGGCCTGACGGACACACACACACACACACACGCACACACACACACACACACACACACACACGCGTGCGTGCACACGCACACACACACGCACACACAGTCACACAAACACACACACGCAGATCCCGCGCCACGTCCCTCCCCCGCCCGTCGGCATCCACCCCTGGGTGCTGTTCTTCGCGGCTGGCCTGACGGACACACACACACACACGCACACACACACGCACGCACGCGCACAGATCCCGCGCCACGTCCCGCCCCCGCCCGTCGACACCCACCCATGGGTGCTGTTTGGCGCGGCCGGTCTGACAGACGCACACACACAGACAAATACACACACAGACAAAGACCCACACTCACACACGCACGCGCAGGTCCCGCGCCTGTCAGCACACACCCATACCTCCGGGTGCTGTTTTGTGCGTCCGGTCTGGCAGACACACCACACACAAACAAACACACACACACAGACACAGACACACTTATTCACTCACACACACACACACACACAGATCCCGCGCCACGTCCCTCCCCCGCCCGTCGGCACCCACCCATGGGTACTGTTCTTCGCGGCCGGCCTGCTGCCGTTTACCACCATCTTCATTGAGCTGTACTTTGCCATGACGTCGATCTGGCTCGGCTACTTCTACTACCTGTTTGGTGAGGAAGGGAGGGGGAAGGGGGGGGGCGGGGGGGCTTACGAGTATGTTTTTTAGTTTCCGCAGGGGGCTCTCTCACGTATGCGCCACTGCTTGTTTTGCCGGGGGTTCTCTCACAAACGCGCCACCATCTTCATTGAGCTGTACTGTGCCACAATGTCGAGATCTGGCTCGGCTACTTCTACTACCTGTTTGATGAGAAGGGGGGGGGGGGGGCTTGAGTGTGTGTGGGGGGGAGGGGGCTTGTGGTTGCTTCTCCGCGGGGCTCTCCCACGCATGTGCCACGGTTTTGTTTCACCGGGGGCTCTCTCATGTGTGTGCCGCCATCTTCATTGAGCTGTACTTTGCCATGACGTCGATCTGGCTAGGCTACTTCAACTACCTGTTTGGTGAGGGAGGGGGGGGGGCTTGTGTGTGTGTGTGTGTGTTTTGTTCTTTTTCTTGGAGGGCTCTTGTATGTGCCACTGTTTTGTTTCCCCGGGGCTCTCTCACGTGTGTGCCGCCATCTTCATTGAGCTGTACTTTGCCATGACGTCGATCTGGCTAGGCTTCTTCTACTACCTGTTTGGTGAGGGGGGGGGGCTTGTGTGTGTGTGTTGTTTTGTTTCCCTTGGAGGGCTCTCGTATGTGCCACTGTTTTGTTTCCCTCAGGGCTCGAGATCACACGTACGTGCCGCACCTCCACTGAGCTGTTTTCGCGGTGATGCCGATCTGGCTCGGTTTCTTCTACCTGTTTGTGTGGTGTGTGTGGGGGGGGTTACCAAGTGTGTACGTTTCGCCAGGAGATATCACGCCTGTGCCGCCATCTTAACTCAACTGCTAAGCTAGGCTAACAAAAAACAACTGAAACAGAACCACCTGCCCCCGACCCTCGCCACGCACACACGCACACCCACACTCACAGGCACACACACACACACACATGCACAAACACGCACACACACACGCACACACACAGGCTTCATGTTCCTGGTCGGCCTTCTTGCCACGTTTGTCACCGCAGAGATCTCTGTTCTGTGCACCTACACACAGCTGTGCACGGAGGATTACCACTGGTGTGTATGTGTGTGCAGTGTGTGGGTGTGTACGTGCGTGTGGGTGTCAACGTGTACGTGTGTGTGTGTGTGTGTGTGTGTGTGTGTGTGCGTACGTGTGTGTGCGTACGTGTGTGTGTGCATGCGTGCGTGTGCGTGCGTGCATGCAACTACACGCAGATTTACGCAGAAGATTACCGATGGTGCGTGCGTGCGTGTGTTTCGGCCTCAGTTCAAGGGTCAAGCCTCGTGTTGATGGATGCTACAGTCTATGTGACACCATCAAAGGTTAATCGCGACCTGTGTTGGTGCAAGCGCCCGACACCTTAACTCAGTTCCAGGCTCAAACTGGCTGGCCACCTGGTGTGAGGGTTTCGGGTCTGGGTTTGTGCCACACACACGCGCACACGCACACACACACACACACACACTCATTCACGCACTCTTGTGGGTGGCACACACACACACACACACACACTCTTGCAGGTGGCACACACACACACACACACACAAACACACACTCCCCCCCCCACACACACACAAACACACACACTCCCACACACACACAACACGCACACACTCCCACACACCCACTCCCCTCGTGTGGTGGTGGTGGTGACTGTCGTTCCACTGCGGGGGGTCGGTCACCCTCCCTACACAATCACCAGCAGCACACGCGCACACACACACACACACACACACTCACCCACTTCCTCACCTCGTGTGCGGCGCACACGCGCACGCACACACGCTCACACACTCACACACTCACACACTCACTCACACACACACTCACACACACCCACTCCCCTCTTGTAGGTGGTGATTGTCGTTACACGGCGGCGGGTCGGTCACTCTGCCTTGGTAATCCTCGTCTTTTAAGCGTATGTCGTGCGGAACACACGCACACACACACACACACATGCACACGCATACGCACACACTCACTCGCTCGCCTCTTGTAGGTGGCGCACGTAACACACTCTCACACACACACTCTCACCCACCCACTCGGCTCTCGTAGGTGGTGACCGTCGTTACACGGCGGCGGGTCGGTCACCCCCCCCTCTGCAATCCGCAACCTCTGTGTGCACGTGTCGCGGCACACACGCGCACGCTGATGCGCGCACACACATACACATACACACTCACATTCTCACGCACACGCACTCGCTCGCTCGCCTTTTGTAGGTGGCGCACGGAAACACACTCTCTCACACACACACGCACTCACACACACACTCGCCTCTCGGCAGGTGTTGGTCGTTGACACACTGCGGCGGGTTGGTCACCCTCCCTATGCAATCCGCAACCTCTGTGCACGTCTCGCGGCACATACGCGCACGCTGATGCGCGCACACACACACAAACACTCTCTCTCACACACTCACACGCACACACACTCGCACGCTCTCTCGCCTCATGTAGGTGGCGCACGGAAACACACTCACACACACACACACTCACACACACACGCTCACACACACACACACGCACACTCACACGCACACACTCACCTCTTGCAGGTGGTGGTCGTCGTTCCACCGCGGCGGGTCCGTCGCAATGTACACGGGCCTCTACTTCCTATGTGTGCACGTCTTTCGGCACAAATACTTGTGCACACACACTCGCTCGCTCGCTCGCTCACCTCTGGTAGGAGGCACACGCAAACACATACGCGCACACACGCACACACACACACTCTCACCCACCAACTTGCCTCTCGGCAGGTGGTGGTCGTCGCTCCACCACGGCGGGTCGGTCACCCTCCCTATGCAATCCTCGTCCTGAAAGCGCATGCCTTGCGGAACACACTCGCACACACACACACACACACACACACACACACACACACACACACGCTCACCTCTTGTAGGTGGCGCACGGAAACACACTCTCTCACACACACGCACTGACCCACCCACTCGCCTCTCGGCAGGTGGTGGTCGTCGTTCCACTGGGTTGGTCACCCTCCCTATGCAATCCTCAACCTCTGTGTGCACGTCACGCGGCACGCACGCTGACACTGACGCACAAACACACACACACACACACACTCGCACACACACACACGCACTCACTCGCTTGCCTCTTGTAGGTGGCATACGCAAACACATACGCGCGCACACGCACACACACACACACACACACACACACACACACACTCGACTCTTGCAGGTGGTGGTCATCGTTCCACCGCGGCGGGTCCGTCGCCATCGCTACGGAATATACACGGGCCTCTACCTTTGTTTGCACGTCTGTCAGCTCAAACACTCATGCACGCACTCACACACACACACACACAGACGTTCACTCGGTCTTGCAGGTGGCACACACACACACACACACACACACGCGCGCACATCGTGTAGGTGGTGGTCGTCGTTCCACCGCGGCGGGTCGGTCGCCATGTACACGGGCCTCTACGCGCTCATGTTCCTGTGAGTGCCATCAGTTTGAGTGCCGCAATCTGAGTTGTGGGCCTCGCAATCTATACCTCGTAGAATTTACCCTGACGCACACTTAGCAACAGCTGTGCAACACACCAGCGGGCCCCGCTACACAGTGGCAGCCCGTAGTTGCTAGGGGAAGAAGATGGAAGACGGAGTGCCTAGACGTGACGCTCGCCTAGAGCTACGCGAGCGTGTTCCTGTGACTACGAGAACCACACGAGGAACACTTGCGTGCCCGCGCCACTTTCTGCACGTCGGGGACGGGGCGCCCAGCACACTACACTGGCTTTACAGGTTTTACACGTATGAGGCCGGAGGACCCCGGGCGTGAGTTAAGGCCTAGCTAGACTGCACGTCTAGGGGGGGTCTACTAGGAGAGCCCGCAAGGCCCGCACGGCCACACACTGCGCTGTCCACATTTTGGGCCCCGCAGCACCACCCACGAGGCAGCGCGCCCGTTGCGCAATAGCAATGGTCGCGTCCGCTGGTGCCATCCGTCTGAGCTGCTCAAGCAGTGACATCGAGACGTAGCTGTGGTGTGTGTGCATGCGTGTGTGCATGTGTGTGTGTGTGTGTGTGGAAGCAGGGAGGCGCCGCGCCGCCATCAGGGCCCATCCTTGCACACAAACAGCCCACACGCCCACACGCACACGCTCTCCTCACTCCCACCTCACACTCCTCACACTCCTCACTCCTCACACTCTCCTCACTCCCACCCACCCACTCACCCCTTGAAGGTTTGCCTCCCTGCCGCCAACCGTCCACGGCGCCCTGCCCGCTTTCATTTACCTGTGCTACATGGCCATCGTTCTTGTGTGCGCGTACTTTGCGATGGGCACGGTCGGTTTCCTCGCGTCCTACGGGTTTGTCTACTACGTCTTCAAGGCGCTCAAGTCGGACTGAGGGGCACCGTAGAGTCAAGATCCTTGAGCGCCACTATGAACCCCGGGAGGAAGTTGTAGAGCCTACCTTCGGGTTGATATTTATTCCGTACAACCTGTTGTTAAGGTCTCTCCTCGGGATTCGGACAGCCAGGCATGCGCGCTGGGCCATGGGTCGGCTCGGACACGCAGCTGGGCCACCAGACGGACGTGGGCACTCACTTGTTGCAGGGCTTGATCGCAAGGACGACGGGCCAGCTGTGAACCCGGAGTGGAGGGGTGCACGCCAGTGTTTCCGTTATAGCCAACCCGCAAGCCGACAAAGTGCACTTTCGGGTTGAGATTGGCCGATTCAGGCTGGCGCGTCGGGTTGAGATTGCGCGAATTCCGACCCGAAAAAGTGTGACGATTGGCATTTTCACACTTTCC
This sequence comes from Chlamydomonas sp. UWO 241, assembly GCA_016618255.1. Taxonomy (NCBI): domain Eukaryota; kingdom Viridiplantae; phylum Chlorophyta; class Chlorophyceae; order Chlamydomonadales; family Chlamydomonadaceae; genus Chlamydomonas; species Chlamydomonas priscui. The sequence continues at coordinate 191,748 of VFSX01000273.1, forward strand.
CGCCTCCGGGTTCGGATTGGCGAAATGAGCGTGAGGCCCGGGTTGAGCCACCATTTCCCCACGATCCTTAACGGAACCACTGGTGCACGCGCATGGTCATGACGTGCAGAGCAGGCTGTGTGTAGCTGCACCGCCACGGCTTTCTTCTGTCGTATTCGAACACCAGCAGCACGAGGCAGCACTGCTACCCGACGGATCCATCTGGAAGGACGTCGGGCCTCTGCGCACAGGGTCGGCACAGCATGTGCGACCCATGAGGTAACCCTTGCCGTTGCCCGGCTCCCGCGAGCAGCCAGTCACGACCCGATCGCGATGCCTGGGTGGCCACAGGGTGGCCACAGAATGGTCCCGGGGGGCACACCCTGTGGCCTCAAGCGGGGGGGGGGGCAGCAGCATTGGTAGGCTGGCACGTGGCCTTGCGGGCTCTACTAGTAGAGCTCCCCTAAACGTGTAGTCTAGGCCTTCTCCCTCACGCCCCTGGGTCCTCACGCCCCTGGGTCCTCCGGGCGCGTACATGTAAAAACTGTAAAAGCGGGGCAACAGCAGCAGGGAGGGGGCGTGAGGAGGAGCGTAGTTGAGGGAGTGGAGGGGTCAAGGCCTCTTCCTCAAACAAGGTCTTGGTGTCCCCCCCAAACCGCAAAATCTGTGCAGAATCACTCCCTCTCCACACCGCCTCTTTTTGTCTATGCATAGCCGCGCGCACATCCAGTGCACACCTTCACCCTCCCGCAACAAGCGACGGGTTTTGCCCAGGTGTGGCGTAGGTGCAAAGGAGCTTGCCGTCTACGGCGAGCGCCGCTCTGCTGTACGAAGTCCCGGAGCCACCGTGACCACAGGGGTTGACGGCTGTGTATGCAGTGCTGGTCGACGCCACCAGAAGCGGCGATTGCTCAGTCACGAAGCAGCATTGTTGCTCCTAGATGCAGACCAACGTGCTCAGAAGACGCAGCCGAGAGGACGCTGCCCCTCAGTGCACGGGTGGCAACGCACACGCGACGCCGTGGCTGCTGGCCTTGAACACGCGCGCAGGAGGGGCGACCCCCGCCACACAGCGCTGGGCAGTCAGCTCCCGCGCGGGCCAGCCAGGCCCCGACAACGCTTAGGTGGTGGTGGCGACTGTGTCTGGGGGCACACCCTGTGGGCCAGCCAGGCCCCGACGACGCCTGGGTGGTGGTGGTGGCTGTGTCTGGGGGCACACCCAAGCGGGCGGCAGGTGGTGGGTGGGCGCACCGTGAGTGCAGGTGGGGGGGCGTGGTGCAGGATTCGAGGGGGGGTGGCAGTGTTGCTGTGCGTGCGTGGACGTCCGGAAAAGCAACAAAGGGAACAGCAGCCCCCCCCCCCTCCCCCATGTACTGCTTTAGGTAGCTTGTGCGCGCCATCAAAACCTGTGTCTGCACAGTGGGGTGCCTTTATGCAGTTACAAATACAGCTCGTCCCTTTGATCCCTGCCCCAGTGTCCAGGCAGGGATCGACACCGCGAACTCGATGTACATCGACAAAAAGGAATTTGAGAGGGAGATGCAAACCATCACGCGCGTGCACCCCCAGCACTCGGTAGCTGGTGCGAAGGAGTGAGAGGGCGTAGTGGATTGCATGCTATTTGGCAAATCCTCTGTTGCTGCCTTGGTGGGAGCTCTAGGATACAGGGGGACAGTGCTTCACACACACACACGCACACACACAGGCTTCTCCAGCCTGTCAGAGCTGGAGGGTGGCTACACTGAGAGAGAGAGGGACCTGCAGTACCGACCGGACGGCCGACGGAGAGGAAAGAACTGGGCGGACCGCTCCAGTGGGGAGCTGGTGTGTGTGTGTGTGTGTGCGTGCGTGCGTGCGTGCTTGTGTGTGTGCATGTGTGTACGGAGAGAGAAAGGTAGGGCCGGTCCAGTGGGGAGCTGGTGCGGACCGGTCCAATGGGGAGCGGTCGATTTTACAGTCTGTCGGGGGCCTTTCTGGCGTATCACACTTTTGCTTGCACACCGAATCACTGTGTGGGGGGGGTGCATGTGGGTGTGGGTATGTGAGTGTGGATATATATGGGGTGGGTGTTCATGCATGCGTGTGCGTGTGTGCGTGTTGCGGCACCTCGTGGGCCCAAAGCGGGTGGGCTGCGCATCGTGAGTGCAGGTGGGGGGTGCATGGTGGAGGAAGTCGAGGGGGTGGCAGAGCAGCTGTGCGTGCTTGACGTCCGGGAAGCAACAAAGGCAGCCCCCCCCCTCCCTGCCTGTCCTTCACGCACGCATTGCCAAAAAGCGTAGTGCACGCGCTCCATCAAAACCTGGTGCCTGGGTTTGAATTTGAGAGGGAAATGCAATCCCACCGCGCACGCGCGCACCCCCAGAACTCTATAGCTGGTGTGAAGGAGTGTGAGGCGTGTCGGATTGCATGCTACTTGGAAAATCTTCTGTTGTAGCTGTTCAACGAAGGTCTGTATATAAACTCAACTGCAACGCCTTTTACTTGATTTTCTCCCAACCGCAAAATCTGAACACAATCTCTCCCGCTCTCGACGCCGTAGCCGCCGCCTGCACACCTCTGCACACCTTTGCACACGCACCCCGCCCTCCCCGCAACAAGCGACGGTTCTTGCACAGGTGTGACGTAGGTGCGGAGGAGCTTGCCTTGTGTCGATGTTCTCGGCGCCTACTGTAGTAACAGCTCCTTGAGTTGTTGCCCCCTCCTTCCCCATTCTCCCCCCTCCCCCCCTGCCCCCCCCCCCCCATGCTGCTGTCCGTTATTCTCCCCTCGAGGATCCCGTAGAAACGACAGGCGGCGACGCTCGCTACTTTTCCGCCGCTCAGCTCACACACCGCAGCGATGCCACAGCAGCTGATGTCAGGTAGGTGGCGCACGCGAGCGAGGGCAAGGGAGGAGGGCCGTGGGAGGGGCACGGCTCGAGAAGAGAGTCCATGCATGCATGCAACAACAACGCGCAGGCAGGCAGCAGCACACACGCACACGCAGCAGCACCACACATGCATGCGCAGCAGCAGCATACGCGCACAGCCTGGCCGCACAGTCTGTCGTGCTGTCACCGGCAGAGCCTGGTACCAAGGGAGGAGCACGCCCAGCACGCCAGAAGTGTTGACTGTTGACCCAAGGGCTCTCAAGCCCCGGTGTGCACTGACCCCTCTGTTTACTGCCCCCTCCCCCCCTCCTCCCCCCCTCCCTCCTTCCCCAACCTCCACCCGGCTGTGCAGGCATGGACTACGCAAGTGCGGAAATTCGGCCGCAGCAGTCTAACCGTCAAGAGGTCAAGGAGCTGACCGAGGAGGGCCTCGCGGAGGGCCTCGAGACCGAGCTTGGCAAGGAGCATTTGGTGGGTGGCTGGTTGGTTAGGGGGGAGGGGGCTGACCACAAGCTACGTGCAGCTTCTGGAATCTTGATTCCTGGCATCACGCCTGCGCTCAGACCTGCCCATGCAGGTGGTTGCTTGGTTTCAGGGGGGCAGGGGGGCATGCACACACACGCGTGCACGCTCTCCCTCCCTCCATGCCTCTCTCGCTCTCAGTGGCTAGTGGCTAGATGCACGCGGGGGCAGGGAGGGGAGGAAGATGCAGGGGCACCCGATCACTGATGAGGCGAGGTTTGAGAGCCTGAGCTTGCATGCATCCATCCATCTTTGTGTTGGATGCATCCATCCGTTCGTGTTTTGGATGCATCCATCCATCCATCCGCATGGCGCGACCGCCGCTGCCCATATGGCTTGTGCTGCGCTGCGCCTGTGGCTGTGTTCTGTGCTGCGCTTGTTGCCGTGTGCTGCGCTGTGCTTTTTGCCGTGTGCTGCGCTGTGCTTTTTGCCGTGTGCTGTGCTGTGCCGTGCCGCCAGAGGGCGCTGATGCCCAGGCGGAGTACGACGCGATGGCTGCTGCCATTCGCGAGGTGGCCACCAACCACCTCGCTCCACGCGGCAGCCGCCGGCGGCGCGGCTGGCAGTTCACTCTGTCGCAGCGCACCCTCCGGCTCATGGACGCCCGGCAGCGCGCGCACACGGCATGGCTCAGGAGCAAGTCTGCTGCTGCCAAACGAGAGCGCAACCGCGCCAACCGCGCGGCCGACGCAGCTGTGCAGAGAGACAGGGAGAGGTGGATCGGCCAGCAGGTGGCGGAGGCGCAAGACATGCTACGCAAGAAGAATCTGCGCCAGTTTGCGCGCGCGTGCGACAGGCTGGCGGGCCGCAGCCGCAGCCATCAGATCCCACCTGCCATGCGGGACGTCTCGGGCGCGCTGCACAGCGGTCCAGACGGGGTGCTGAAGGCCATGACAGAGTCATTCGACAAGCTATATGGCGGGGAGACCAAGCTCAGCGACGAGACCCTGAACCAGCTGGAGAACGATGTAGCGGCGTTTGAGCTCACACGCGCCACAGAGGTGGACGAAGCGCACGGGCGCCCCCCTGACCTGGCTGAGACGGAGGCGTGTGTGCGAGCGTTGCGCTCGGCCGCCGCTCCGGGCGGTGACCAGCTGGACGCCATGCTGTTGCGGTGCCCACCTGCCATCGCATGGCTCCACCGGGTCATCATCGCCGTATGGCGGTCGGGGAGAGCCCCGAGGGAATGGAAAACTGCTATTATCACACCGTTATATAAGGGGAAGGGTCCGCGTGACTCCCCTGGTAACTACCGCGGTATAAGCCTTCTCTCTATTGCCGGGAAAGTGTACGCTGCCATACTTCTGCACCGCGTCTCCACGCAGGTTGATGGTCAGTTGCATGAGGCTCAGTGTGGTTTCAGAAAAAGCAGAGGCACTGTTGATGCAATTTTTACTCTGCGCTCGCTGAGCGCGGCACATGCCGAGTACAAACAATGCATGGCTGTGGCATTTGTCGACTATTCTAAAGCTTACGATTGCATAAACCGTGCGGCACTGTGGAGAGTCCTTAGATTATATAGTGTTCATCCGCACATTATTGATCTGTTGGAGGATCTTCACACCAACACCGCAGCTGCCGTGCGGCTGGCTGGGAAAATCGGGCACGAATTCCCCGTATCGTCTGGTGTGCGACAGGGGTGCGTCATTGCTCCTGTGTTGTTCAATGTTTTTATTGACCACATAGTGAAAAAGGCGCTAGACATGATGCCAGAGGGGGCTGGCGTGTCAGTCGTGACCCGAGCCGGCGGCTCTGTGTTGTCGTCGTCGGTTGAGCGCATAGTAATGCTGATGTATGCCGACGATTTATGTTTGTTCTCGCATGACCCAGCTCAGTTGGCGCTTATGCTGAAAATCCTTGACAAAGTGTCCTCTAGCTTTGGCATGCAAATCAACGCCGCCAAGACAGAAGTGATGATTTTGCCAGCAGATTTTGACGCGGATCTGCCCACGTTTGCGCTGACTGGTGGTGAAGTGAAGACCGTCTCTGCATTTAAGTATCTAGGGAGTTGGATAACCCAGAGTGGTGGTGTGGAAAAGGAGATCGGTGTGCGTGTCGGTCGCGCGCTGGGCGTGTTTGCGTCTTTTGATAAGATTTGGGCCAGCAAGAAGATGCAAGTGCAGTCTAAGATGCGGGTTTACAACACTTTCGTGCTGCCCCACTTTCTGTACGGCTGCGAAACATGGGCCCCTACTAAAACACAACTGACTCGATTGGAGGTTGCCCACTCTAACTGCCTTCGTCGCATTCTGGGTGTGCGCCTGGTCGACCGGCACAGATTAACTTATATTCGGCAGGCGTGCGACACTGAGCCAATTGAGAGCCTTGTGGCAAAGCGATCAATGCAGTGGCTAGGCCATGTGATGCGCATGCCGGCTTCTCGTCTTCCTCGTACGACTTTTGACTGCACAATGGATGTGGCTCGGCAGCAAGGCCGGCCTCCAGCCTCCTCCCGACACTATTTTCTTAAGCTACTGATTCAGCAGCTAGGCGAAACTAGTGGCACTCGTTCTGATTGGAAGACTTTTTCGGACACGGCGTTTGAGCGTGCTCAGGATAGGGTCGGGTGGAGAGCCGTGGTGTACGGTCCGGCTGCCCCTCAGGCGCCGGCCCCTCCACCACGGCGGTCAAGTAGATTGGCAAGCGCCACTTGACCCCCTATCCCCTAGAAGCAGTTAGGACCTATTTTGGAGGCGTCGCACAATAGCTCTCCTTTTTGCTCTGGGACTACACGTTGGCAGGCAGCCGGCTGGTGGCTACCGCCCCTCACAAGTAATTGTTAGGGCCAGAACTGGACTTGGGTCTAGGCGGTGGTACTAGGGCTAGAGGTAGTCTTTGCTGGAAAGCCGATGTAACTGCGCTGTGCTTGTTGCTGTGTGCTGCGACGTGCTTGTCGCTGTGTGCTGCGCTGTGCCTGTTGCTGTGTGCTGCACTTTGCTTGTTGCTGTGTGCTGCGCTGTGCCTGTGGCTGTGTGCTGCGCTGTGCTTGCTGCTGTGTGCTGCGCTGTGCCTGTTGCCGTGTGCTGCGCTGTGCCTGTTGCTGTGTTCTGCACTGTGTCTGTTGCCGTGTGCTGTGCTGCGCTTATTGCCGTGTGCTGCATTGCGCTTGCTGCTGTGTGCTGCGCTGTTGCTGTGTGCTGCGCTGCGCCTGTTGCTTTGTGCTGCGCTGCGCTTGTTGGCTGTGTGCTGCGCTGCGCCTGTTGCTTTGTGCTGCGCTGCGCTTGTTGCCGTGTGTAGCGCTGCGCCTGTTGCTTTGTGCTGCGCTGCGCATATTGCTGTGTGCTGTGCTGCGCGTGTTGTTGTGTGCTGCGCTGTGCCTATTACTGTGTGCTGTGCTGCGCTGTGCCTGTTGCTGTGTGCTGCGCTGCACGTGTGCTGTGCATGTTCTGTTCTGTACTGTCCTCAAATGTGTCAGCACGCTTTGCATTCCGCACCTGTGCGTGCTCTTCCAACTACCCATCCAGGGAGCGGCGCTGTGTTACACCTTTGTTGAGGTGTTCAGACCCATCATCAAGGAAGTGTGTGCTTGCTCTGTGCTGCCTCCCGCTCGCTCAACTCGGCTATCACACTCGACGGATGCTCATCCTGAATGGTTGCTGCGTGTTGGGCACACACGCACTCACCCTGTGACTCTCTCTCATGGTCATGGTTTTATACCTTGGGTCCGCCCTCTGGCCATTTGAGGGGCTGGGTGTGCAGCCTGCACAGTGGTGCTGCTTGCTTGGCGCCCGCCACCAAGTGTGGATGGCGTTGCTGTGGGCTACTTGTAGCTTGACCTTTTGTGGGCTTTGAGCCTTGTTTCTCTAAGTCCCACTGGAGCTTTGGAACCGTACGTGTGACCGCCAGAAGTGGATTGTAAAACTCTCATCATCATCATCATCATCTCTCTCTCTCTCTCTCACACACACACACACATACACATCACCTACAACGGCTGATAGAGGACATGGAGGAGATGCAGGGTTTGCTGTTGCGATCAGGCCGCATGCTCTGGCCACCTGTGTGCGCGCCCACCCTGCCCGCACCGCAGCAGACGTCCGACCTCATCAAGCCGCTGGTGCCCGGCCACGCCATGCATGAGGCATCCGACCTGTGCGACACAGAGATGCCGACCAACTTCTGCTACGACGCCGAGTATGCGCTCGAGCAGCAGGCGTCTGGCAACACCAGGCATCTGGCATCGTACTCCGAGCAGGCATTTTACTCCACCGAGCAGCCTGCGCTCTCCTACTCCACCGAGCAGCCGGCGCTCTCCTACTTCACCGCGCAGCCGACGCCCTACCCCACCGAGCAGCAGGCACCCTACCTCACCAAGCAGCCGGCGTTTTACGCCACCAACCAGCTGTCATCTTACACTGACCGCCTGGGCGCGGGCGTTCTCGTGAGCGTTGCCAAGCACAGCACACCGGTGCTGTGCGACTTCAACACTGGCGCCGCCGCCGGCAACGCCGGCGTGCTCGCTGGGGACGTCCCTGCACAGACGTTCAACAGCTCCCACGGTGCTGCTGCCGGTCGGCCGGCATCCGAGCATGTCTACTGCGCTGGTGGTCCTGCTGCGAATGCATATGCAGCGCCGCATGCGTCGACGCTCGAAGGGTGGGTGTTGGTGTGGCGTGGCGTGTCTCCTCTCTCGCGTGCTCTTGCGACGCAGCCTACCTCCTCCCCCACAGCGCGACCGAATCGCACACCGCTCCCTCTCAATACTTTAGCCACCCCCACACTTCCTTCCCCCACACCCCGTGCCCACACAGTTACAGCGCCTTTGCAACTGTGTCCTAAATGCTTCCCCCCACCACCCCCCACCCACACACACCCTCGTAGGTGCAGCACTTGGCAGATCCCGTCCCCCACAGAGTGGCTGGCCACGCAGCAGGCGATGCATGACACCAGGCGGACAGCCGCGCTCAAAGCCTTTGACAGCGAGCACAACGGTGGTCTGCCATCAGGTGCGTGTGTTGGCGTGTGCGCCGCGCCCCCTAGGAGTTCACGCGTCAGAACCCAACCCACCACCCGCCAGGCTTGGGTGCGTGCGCCGCCCCCGCCCCCTTACTCCCCCACCCTCTTTCCCCACGAATCATTAACCCCTCTCAGAAATTGCTCACAGTCTCACACACACACACAATACCCTCGCTCGCCCCCGCCGCGCTCGCTTGCGCCAGACCCCCGACGTCGCTGACCCTGCTTCCCCTCCCCCCCCTTCCCCAGATATCAATCCATTCAAAACAACACAGTCACTCACGCACAACCAAGCCCTGCTCTCGCAGCTCCCTGAGCGTCCATCACTGCGCTGTACACTTTTGAGCAGGCACAGCTCAACGCTCTCACGTCCATCAGGGGCTGCGAGACGCTCGGCGAACTGGCCGCGCTGCTGCGCGACTCACCGCTTGGTCCCAGCAGTTGCGCGGTTGTCGTGCTGCAGCACGCTGGTGAGCTGCTGAGGACCACGCCCAGCGACTCTACCACGCAGGCATGCGTGGCTGGGCTGCTGCACCTGGTGCAACCCTGCCTGGTGGGCTTGTCGCCTCGCTGCCAAACCACCGCGCTGTTTGCGGTGGGGGTGATGCAGACGCTGCTCTGCCCTGGGTCAGAGCCCCCCTGGCTCTGCCCTGGCATGGGTGTGTCTGTCTTTGTGGCTGAGCTGCTCACACGCCTGCAGCCCGGCCTTACTCAGCTGATGCCTTCGAACCTAGCCGACACGGCATGGACGCTGGCCATGCTGGGCCACCGCAACGCCGAGTTCGACCGCGACCTGCAGCGGGCATCCACGTGCCAGCTGCGCCGCTTTGACGAGAACTCTGCGACCGTCATGGCGATGGCGATGGCTGCAGCAAGCAACGGCAACGCAGAGTTCATGAGCGACCTGATGCTGACATCCTTCTTCCACCTGCGCAACTTCAGCCCGCTCAACCTGACCAAGATGCTGTCGGCGGTGGTCAGCTACTGCGACAGCGCCGCCATTCGTGGGCGCTCATTTGTGCTCACGGGTGTGCAGCCGTGCCGCCTTATGAAGCTGGTGGACAGCATTGATGGTTTCCCATTCATGTGAATGCACGCGCCATTCATCAGTGCGCTGCTGGTGACAGCCGAGCTGCAGCTGCCGCGCTTCAAGGACGAGGACCTGGTCGACATCATGGAGGCTCTGGCAGATGCTGCGTCGATTGATTACATCAACCCAGCGTTTGTGTACGCGCTGGTGATGGAGGCCTGCCTGAAGCTGGCAGCCTTTGACACCACACACGCGTCGCGCTTCGACACCGCTCTGATGTACATCGACAATGTGATGCAGAGCGAGCACGTGTTGCTCGGGGACAGCTTCCCCGCGTACATGCACGCGCTGGTCGGACGCAAGAACGCAGAGGCCACGCGCGAGCTCATCAAGGGCTACAGCCTTGACACCCTGGGCGCTTCGACTGCCGAGCTGAGCGGCGGGACGTGAAGGCGCCGCTATGGCCCAAACCCACCAGTGCTTCCCTGATTAAATTGAGTATGGACTGCCTACTTTCAATCACCTCGAGATCTTCGGCCCTCGAGATCTTCGGCCCTCACCTATGATCAAAGGAACGAGACATGAAAGCAGACTGTAAACAAATGTCACACAATAAGGGAAGCTTGAATGAGAGATCTCAAAACACATGGCACAGCTGTGCTTGCCACGGGTTGGGTGCTCAGAAAGATTCGAATGCCTGAATGGAACCTCATCAGTTTCTAATCAGTAGCCTCTCACGCGCCTTGGTTTTACAGGTTTTACATGTGTGCGCCCGCAGGACCCCTAGGCGTAAGCAAGTTAAGCCTCAGTGGTTAAGCCTATGCTACACGTCGGGGGGCTAGCTAGGAGAGCATGCGAGGCTACGAAAGGCGGTGGTCATCCGGCGGTGGGCGCGGAACTTACACGAGCAGCACCAAGGCTTAGGGGCAGCTGTAGGCGGCCAGCGCGCGGAAACACACGACCTGCCCCACACTTCGACCTCGCACCTCCACCTCCGCTGCCGGTCCATTCAACACACCTCGTCAGCACCCCGACCTCATTGGCGAGTGAGGGCGTGGTGTCAGCCAGCAGCCCCGTGTGCAGCCCCGGCGGTCTGGCTCTATGGCAAGCACAGGGTCGGGCGCGAGGCGTGGGCAGCCCACAAAGTGGGGCTGCTGACGCACACGCACGTGCGCTGGGACTGGTGCGCAAACCACTGACCAGCCCCGGCAGTGGCGCGCCGCCCCAGCTGCCCGCCAGCCCGCTGCACAGCATATTCAGGCGGCACAAGACCTGGGGCGTCGCCGCGGCGGCCGCAGCAGCAGGAGGGTAGGCTCGCAGCGGCAGCAGCAGAGGGCACACACACGCACATAACGAGTAGAGGCTTTGCATCACGCGACACAGAGTGATCGGGTCAGATGATGCTCGTCTCCTTCTTTTCCACGCACACCCTGCCCCAGCCTGCGTTTCCAAACCCGTCTGGGGGGTGAGCTCGAGGGGCTGCATGATGCTCGAGGGCTGCACCAGGCAGGGCTGTAAGCGTGGCTGCATCAGATGGGGTGTAGGCGGGACACAGAAACCAACAGCACAGGCAGGGGTGCGGGGTCCCACTGGTGCGGGTGACAACAGCTGTGAACCCGAAGGGGGGGGCGCGCGGATGGTCATGATGAGCAGGCTGTGTGTGCCCAACGTGTAGCGAGCTCCTACCACGGTTTCCTTCCTTGTTGTGTTCATCACCACCAGCAGTGTTTGCCCGAATCAGCAGTACTGCTACTCGTGCATACACAACCTGTAGCATGCTCGAATAACGCAGCCGACGGAAGGACGGCGGGCCTCGGTGCGAGGTCGGCACCGCACGTGCAACGCCCGTGGCTGGTGACGCACGCAACACAGGTGGCTCGTGAAGTGACTTTTGGCACGGCCCGAGTCCAGGCCCCGACACCTGGGCCCCAGGGGCACACACTGTTGACCCAAAGCGGGGCAGCAGCAGGAGGGTGGGCCGGCTGCGAGGGGGTTGCACAGTTGAGTGAAGTGGAGTGAAGGGGGTCGAGTTGGTGTGGAGTGGCACCGCGCTCATCCTCGGGGGCGCTCGTCTGCCGGTGCCTGGCGTTGAAAGGTCTTCAGGCAGCCTCCATGACAACTCTGTCGTCCATGCACCCCTGGAGGGGAGGACCTGGCCATGCATGAGGCATGGGGCGCCGGCTGAGCCCCATGCAAACGAGAGCTGGATAGCCATGCACTGCCAGGCGGGGACCGTTCCAGTCAGCGCCAGTCGGCTCTGACGGCTTGACTGGCCACAAGGCCACTACTGTGACCCTGAGGAAGGTCCTCTCCTATATGCTCCTTGCCAGACATGTCTCTCAGAGACCGCTGTTTGGGGTAGTCTAGCCGGGGGAGCGGTAGTCTATCGGCCGGGAGCCGGCGGTACTCTAGTACTTAAGTATCCCCCTTTGAACATGCTTGCTCCCATGACTCATGACGCGCTCTAAGGCGCGCAAACACAGTGCGGCCGCCGGCGCGCTCATCGCCCGCGCGGCCACCACCACAGAATCACCGGTGAGCAGCGGCTCCCCCGGCTCAGACTCCCCGCCACGCCACCGCGCGTGCGTGGATGCGACACAGACACAGCTTTCGGCGCTCCACGGGGCGCGGGGGGCAGCCACATACGCGGAGGCTGCGCAACACCTGCATGGCGACGCCAGAAACCACATCTCGGCCTCGGCCGACACCACAGACGCCCTCCGCGCCCTCAGCGCGGGGCAGGCAGACATCAGACGCCTGGTAGGGGGGCTGCTGGACAGGGAGGCGAGGGCGCGCGCCCAGCCACAGAATGCGCCGACGCAGGTGGGCGCGCCACAGGTTGCCGACGCCGGCCACAGCGGTGCCCTTGCGGGGGTGCTCGCTGTGGTGCAGGCGCAGGCGCAACAGATTGCGTCCCTGGTGGATGTGGTGAGCCTCCTGGTGAGCCGCGTCCCTGGGGCGCCCATGCAGATGCCGCATGCAGAGCCCGCCCGCGCGCGGGCCGGCCATGCGGCCCACAGTGCGGCGCCCCGCGCTGCGCCTGCTGCCGAGGCTGCTCAGCCTGCCCGGCCCGCTGCTGCTGCCGCCCCTGTGGCGTCGGCGGGGGGGGGGCCGGCGACGGAGCGGCCTGCGTCGGGCGCCACGCGTGCCGCATCTGCGCGCGGCCCCTCCCGCCGGGGGGGGCTGCCTGCGCGTGTGGGCGACACGTCGCTGCGCCGCAGCTTCGTGCTGTCCATCCCGGTGGCACGCGGCGCCAACTGGTTCCTCGCGGGCGGTGGCAGGCGGATGGATGAAGAGGAGGAGGCGACGGCGGCGGCGGCGGAGCGGATCGCTGCAACTGCCGAGGACGGCACCAGCCTGCCCGTCCGCCTGGCTACGGATGTCGTGCGCTTCCTCTACGGCGGCACCGGCCGGCGGGAGCCGGCTGATGGTGGCGTCGTGTCCGCGTCGCTCCTCAACGCCAAGCCTGCCGTCGGGGGCATCGGCGTGGAGCCACGCGGGGGCGGTGTGCTGCGTGTGCTCTTCACCGTGGCGTCTGACGCCGTGGCCGACACTGTCGTGCGCTGGCGCCACGAGCTGCGCCGCTGCGTGGACTCGACTGCAGTCTTCGACGTCCTCAGTGACCGCGAGGAGGCGCAGCACCAGGCGCTGTGGCCCGCTTTCCTCGCCGCCAAGGTTGCGGGGAAGCGGGCGCAGTTCCACCGCGCGCGCCTCGTCGTTGACGGCGAGCGGGTGCCTGCACCTGCTTGCTAGATGGCATTCCCTCTGGGGGTGTTTTTGAAGGGGAGGTGGCGCCACACGCGTGCGGTGGCGGGTGCGGTGTGGTCGCTGAGTAGAGTGCTGCGGCGGGTGTGCTACTAGCCCCGCTTCCGGTGGTCTGGGGGAGGGCTTTTTGGTCCCTTCATGGTTTTATACCTTGGGTCCGCCCTCTGGCCATTTGAGGGGCTGGGTGTGCAGCCTGCACAGTGGTGCTGCTTGCTTGGCGCCCGCCACCAAGTGTGGATGGCGTTACCGTGGGCTACTTGTAGCTTGACCTTTTGTGGGCCTTGAGCCTTGTTTCTCTAAGTCCCACTGGAGCTTTGGAACCGTACGTGTGACCGCCAGAAGTGGATTGTAAAACTCTCATCATCATTAAGTGCGCTGGAGTATCGGCGGGTGTCTCTAGTAGAAGAGTAGCCTGCTTAGCTGGAAACCCCGTGTAACTGTTACTGGCAGCGCGCGTCTGTGCACCCCGGGGTGCAACAACTGTTGAGGTGCATTGGAGGGAGGACTCCCCTCGTCTGCCATGCAGTGTAGTGCAGTTAGGGTCGGAAATTCACCTCCTCCGACTGTCCCAAAATTGAGGTTGCGACTAGTGTATGACCCTTACAGACCATGGCTGCTTTTAAAACTAGGGGAGGGGGCCGTGCGGGGGGGCGCTGCGATGGGGTCGAGTGGGGTGCGAAGAGAGGTGTTGCAGCCTCGCAAAAAAGCTGCGCCGACGCCTGTGCGCACCAGGGGCATGCCCCGCGGTGGGGAACGCGTACCAGCATCAGGCTTGCGTGAGTGCCCTTATCAACGTGACATGATGTCCAGGCAAAAAGTTAGATAGGCAAAAAATCCTCCCCATGTGGGGATTCATCTCGTGATCACACTGTGACACCCGTGATCACACTGTGAGACGGCAAAACAAATCAATGTGAGGCCGGAGAGGCTGCCACCACCGAGCCGGTCCTTGGAATTCTGCTCGGCAGGGCAACATCGTGATGACAAGAGCCTTTGACGTTAATGATTGATGTCTGTAATATATACGCAACTTGATGCTGTTTACTTGTTTTTCCACGTCAAAACCGCAAAATCTCAACACAATCTCTCCCCCTCTCGACGCCGCCTTTCCATGTGTATGCGTAGCCGCATGCACCTGCACCCACCCCGCCCTCCCTGCACCACAAGCGACGGTTTTTGCCCAGGTGTGACGTAGGCTTGCGATGTTCTCGGCGCCTATCGTCGTAACCCCTCATTGAGTTCCCCCCCCCCCGTGTTGCTGTTCACCAGTCCGTTATTCTCCCCTCCCGCGGCGCTGTGGTGGTGGGCACCCAAGCGGAGCAGCAGCAGGGTGGGGCGCTCACTCACGGTGGAGGGGCGTGGTGAGGAGTGGGCGTTGTGTCGAAGGAAACAACTAGCAAAGTCTGTCTCAACAATCTCGCGCCAGGCGCGAGGATCGACACCGCGACCTCGACCGTAACAGACAAAAACGGCGAAGAAACGCACCGCAGCGCTTTGTAACCGACGAAACGCATGTGACGGAGGAAGGTTAAACCCTGAGACGCCAGCACAACGAGGTCAGCTCTCTAGCTGGCCTTGTCCCCTCGTAATACTTGTCACCAGATTGGCGCCTTTGACGTAGGTTTGGTTATTGGAGTGAGAGGTCAATATATATACTAAGCTTGCTTGTTTTTTCACCCAAAGATTCGCCGAAAATCTCGAAAAATCTGAACACAATCTCTCGACTCTCCTTGGGTATACGTAGCCACATGCCTCCGCCTCTGCACACCTGCACCCACCCCGTCCTCCCCGCAACAAGCGACGGGTCTTGCCCAGGTGTGACGGAGCGACGGGTCTTGCCCAGGTGCAAAGGAGGCTGCTTGTGTGTCGGGCACCTATCGTAACAGCTATTTTGAGTTGCCCCCTCCCTCCGCCTCCTCTCCGCTCCCCCCCTCCCTCGTGTTGCTGTTCACCGGTTTGTCATCGTCTCCTCGAGGATCCCGTAGAAACGGCAGCTGCTTTCCCGCCTCTCGCCGCCTCTCAGCTCAGACACCGCAGCGATGCCACAGCAGCTGATGTCGGGTAGGTGGCGCACGCGAGAGAGGTCAAGGGAGGAGGGCTGTGGGAGGTGGCGCACGGCTCGAGAAGAGTCCATGCACGCATGCATGCAACAACGTTAACGCGCACAGGCAGCAGCGCACACGCACGCGCAGCAGCACCACACATGCATGCGCAGCAGCAGCACACGCGCAAAGTCTGGCCGCACTGTCCGTCGTGCTGGCGCCGACAGAGCCTGGTAGAGCCCTCCCTACATGCACATGCATGTGTTGACTGTTGACCCAAGCCCCCGTGTGCACGGCCCCTCTTTGCGCTGCTCCCTCCCCCCCCTTCACCCCCTGCACACGCACCCCTCCACCGGCTGTGCAGACAACGGCAGCGTGGACCAAGCACGCGCGTCTGGCGCAGCAGGCGTCCAGGACCTGCCGCTGCCGCCTGGGTCGGTGGGCGTGGGGCAGGACGGTCAGCAGCAGTGGCACAAGTTCCCAACCTCATTCGCGTCGTGGGTGGAGCGGAGCTTCGCACAGTGCTTTGGTAACGAGGACCGGCAGGAGATGACTGCCTGCTGGCTGCAATGGTGAGCGCAGGGCATGCTACCCCCACTTTCCTTGCTGCTGGGCGTGCTCGGCTCACGTGCCACTTCCCCTCCCCTCCCCTCCCCTCCCCTTCCCTCCCCTCTCCCTTGACTGATGGACCCCTCCCTCTCGCCCTCCCCGTATGCAGGTCAAGGACGTCGATCGCGCCGGCAGCATGTGGAGCATCGACTGGGACAGCAAGCCCCTGCCCCCACTCAGCCAGCCTCCTATGCTGCAGCAGGAGGAGGAGGAGATGGAAATTTTCGACTCTTCGGCTGACGCGCCGACACAGGCTTCACCCACCTGCACGGGAGGGGCTCCGCAGATGATGGCGGGGGCTTGCCCTGATCTCCTCCCAAAGAAGGCTTGCACACCGCCTGATGCTGCGTCGCGACTGGGCAATCACTGCTTCTGGTGGCGTCGAACAGCACTGCGTACACGGCAGTTATCCCTGTGGTCACGGTGGCTCCAGGACTTCATGTAGCAGGGCGGCGCGCGCCGTGGACGACAATCTGGAGGGCGCGCCCGGCAGGCCACACAGGCGCCGAACGGGGTTGTTGCGCCTCAGCACGCCTCGGGCAGGCCGCCGGGCGCTGTGGAGGCGCATCGGAGCAGGCCGGTGACGTGCCATCCAGGGTGGGACATGCGCGCTAAGCCGTTTGCTCATCGATCGGCTAAATTACAGTTGGAAAGGGGTTATGTGTTAGCCTGGTTTCTGCGTCAGCGTGCCTCACGTTGTCATGCTTTGGATCGCCTTTACCAGCCAGCAACCAGCTCGTTTACGACAGAGCGCGTGATTGCAGGCAATGCGCCCCTCCAGCCTAGCGCCTCTACTGCAGCCTAGCGCCTCGGCATGATGCACCACTCTCGCTGCACCAACTGCCCCCTGCAGCCGCACCAACTGCCCAGCAGCTGTTCCCTGCACCACTCAGCCGCGCGTCGCGTCGACGCCCCCTCTAGATTTCGAGATCGCCACCGCCGCGCTCTCCTGCCGCCGCCTCTCTGCGACGCACGCACGGCCCCTGCGGGGCGTGGCCAGGACATAGCCTCTCGAGGGCTCGCCAGCCGCCGCCTCTGTGTCACACAACACGGCCCCTGTGTCGCAGGGCATGGCCAGGGCGTCCGCCGCTGCCCTGGCTGTTGCCGCCGCTTGTTGACACACACACGGCCCCTGCGGGGCCAGGGCGTCCACCGCCGCCCTCGCTTTGACGCATGCACGGCCCCTGCGGGGGCGTGGCCAGGGCGCAGCCTCTCGAGGGCTCGCCAGCCGCCGCCTCTCTGACACACACACGGCCCTGCCCTGCGGGGCGAGGCCAGTGCGTCCCTGCCGCCGCCTCTCCGCCACACACACGCACCCTGCGGGGTGCGGCCAGGGCATCCGCCGCTGCCCGCGCCAGCCGCCGCCTCTCTTTAACGCACGTATGGCCCCTGCGAGGCACGGCCAGGGCATGGTCTCTCGAGGGCTCGCCTGCCGCCTCCTCTCTTTGACGCAGGCACGGCCCCTGCGACGCATGCCGTTGCCCCTCCAGTGCTCGCCAGCCCCGGGCGTGGCCCCTCAGTTGCTCGCCGTCCACCACTCCTGCAGTCAGACGGTCAGGTGCGCGCAAGGTGAGGTGACGGTGGTGGTTGCGACGGACAGGGACAATTCAACTACCGTAGTACCGCTTTGCCTTGCCGCCACTTTTAGAAAGGGGTTGATTGTTTAGAATTTGGGTGCCTTGCCGAGCGATTTTGGGGGGATTTTTCCCCCCGTTTTGACGTCACTTTTGGCGTTTTTTCGACTCGGCATTAATAGTTAGAAATCGACCTTGCCGCGACTTTATCCGACTTATCTAATCGGCAACGCAAAGCGGTACTGCGGTAGAGGCGCAAACAACCGTGCTCGGCACACAGTGCCTGAGCATCTAACTGGGATGGAAGTAGGCAGCGAAATGGCGAGGCGAAGATGGTGGATGCTACATAAGGGGACAATTTTAAAGGCAGCACCCACCCACCCACCCACCCACCCACTCACACAAGCACACCCACAACCCCCCCCCTCCCACACACACATGCGAGCGCGCACACACACACGCACACCAGCTCCCGACTGGAGCGGTCTGCTCAGTTGCCCTCGCCTCTTTCTCTCTCTCTCTCTCTCAGGGCACACACACACACACACACACACCAACGCACCTGCTCCCCACTGGATCGGTCCACCCTTCTCTCTCTGTACACACACACTCACACGCACACACGCACGCACCAGCTCCCCACTAAACCAGTCCACCCGTCTCTGTACACACACACACACACACGCACACACACACACACCAACTCCCCACTGGACCGGTCCACCCTTCGCCGTACACACACACACACACACATACACCCACGCCCACACCCACACATACACCCCCCCACACACACACAAACGCACCAGCTCCCCACTGGAGCGGTCCGCCCAGTTGCCCTTCTCTCTCTGTACACACACACACCTACACACAACACACACACACACACACGCACACACCAGCTCCCCACTGGACCGGTCGACCCTTCTCTCTCTGTACACACATACACACACACACAAACGTACCAGATCCCCACTGGAGCGGTCCGCCCAGACGCCCTTCTCTCTCTCTCTCTCTGGACACACACACATGCACGCACACACACACTCACGCGCACACACACATACACACACACACACACACACACACACACACGCACCAGCTCCCCACTGGAGCGGTCCGCCCAGTTCCCCTTCTCTCTCCGCCGTCCGTCCGGTCGGTACTGCAGGTCCCACTCAGTGTAGCCACCCTCCAGCTCTGACAGGCTGGTGAAGCCTGTGTGTGTGTGTGTGTGTGTGCGTGCGTGTGTGTGTGTGTGCCGCTCTCTTTATGTTCTGACGCCCGGACGCCCAGATGCCTGGCAGGGTGGGTGCCATCACCTCTTACCGTCTCAACGCCCACAAGATGTTCCCGTCTGCCCAGTTCATGAGTGTCGTCAAGACGCTTTACGAGAAAGCCATCAAGGCACACGCCGAGGACCCTGCGATCACCCCTCCTGAGCTCGCCGCCATCCTGGAGGCCAGGACCCTCCTGAGCTCGCCGCCATCCTGGAGGCCAGGAGGCTCCCTCCCAAGTGGACCAACCTAGCTAGGTTCCCACACCTGTGGGACAGCATCTGCCGCGGGGTAGCTGAGGCAAAATCAGCCCCACAACAACCGTAACCACACGCAGCAAAACCACAATTGACAGTGTCTGATGACACTTTTTCGGATCCCGCAAACAACCCCAAGCCCATGGATATCCTCTCGTACTTGCGCATATGGTTGGTCACCCGCTACTGAACAAACTTTAGATCCAAGGGTCTTATCCTCGACTCATGAAGCGATTTCCGGGGGGCGCTTTAGCACTGGCAAGAGCCGTTATCTAGGTTGCCCGAGCTGTGGGAACTGTAACGTACTTCTCTCTTCTCTCTCTGTGTGTGTGCGGCAGCAGCAGCTGCAGTCCAGTCAATAGCGGAGGTCCCACTCAGTGTAGCCTGTGTGTGCATGCGTGTACACGCGCGTGCGTGTGTGTGTGTGTGTGTGTGTCAGCAGCAGCAGCAGCAGCATTGCAGCAGCAACGGTATTGCAGGTCCCACTCAGTGTAGCCACCCTCCATCTCTGACAGGGTGGAGAAGCTTGTGTGCATGCGTGCGTTTGTGTGTGTGTGTGTGTGTGAGGCAGCAGCAGCAGCAGCAGTTGCAGCAGCCCACTCAGTGTAGCCGCCCTCCAGCTGACAGGTTGGTGAAGCCTGTGTGTGTGTGTGTGTGTGTGTGTGTGCGGCAGCAGCAGCAGCAGCGTCAGCAGCAGCAGCCCACTCAGTGTAGCCCTCAAGCTCTGACAGGTCTGAGAGGCCTGTGTGTGTGTGTGTGTGTGTGTGTGTGTGTGTGCGTGTGTGTGCAGCAGCAGCTGCAGCACTTGTTACCACTGGATGCCACAAACACGCACACACTCACACACACACATTCCATTCCAGATCGTTACATATATCTGCATAAGGGCGTCTGTCAACAGCGGTCAAACACACAAACACACACACACACACACCTGCTGCACGTAAGGCGTCCACCGCAAGAGCAACGCAGTCCAGACCCCCCAATGAAACGAGCGCCTTGGACACGAACGCGCCCTCCGAGGCCTGGAGATGAGATGAGGTGGTGCTTTGGGTTGGATTTGTAGGGAGTTTGCAGAGGCCTGGAGATGCGATAGGGCAGGTTTCGGAAGGGGGGGGGGGCGTGTGCGTGTGGCTGGCCCAGTGTGGCCTGCCACTGCATGCGTGCGCGCATGCGTCATGTGCAGGTTTTATAGGTGTTACATGTACGCGCCCGGAGGACCCCGGGGCGTGAGTAAAGGCCTAGTCTACACATCTAGGGGGCTCTACTAGGAGAGCCCGCAAGGCCATGCAGCGTGCATCCATGCACACGCGCGTGCCCTGCGCAAGGTGGGCTGGCCCATGACCTGGTGGGCTGCCTCATGCGTAGTGGGCTGCCCCATGCCCTGGTGGGCTGCCCCGTGCATGGCGGGCTGCCCCATGCCCTGGTGGTCTGCCCCGTGCATGGTGGGCTGTCTCATGCATGGTGACTGGCGCTTGCGCGGCCTCGCGGGCTCTCCTTGTAGGGCCCCCATTAGCCTTCTTCCGAACGGTAGTCAAGGCCTTGAACCCACGTCCCGGGGCCCTAAAACCTGTAAAAAACCCCACATGAACCTGAATGTAAGACATATCCTGAAACCACCCCAAAACCTCAGCAAAACCCTACCACCCTCAGCTGCGCCCCACCCACCTTCTTTCCCTCCTTACCTACCGAGCTGGAGCCCACACTGGGTTTCACGCTTTAGGTTCACACCAATACCTCAACTTTGGCTTCAAGCTTTGAAGGAAACCCACCTTCTTTCCCTCCTTGCCTGCCGAGCTGGAGCCCACCAGCACGAGCGTGTCGCTGGGGCCCGCCAGCTTCAGCACCTGAGGGGGTTGAGAGAGGGGTTTTAGAGAGGCCCACACGTGGGCCGACGCACGGCCCCAGTGAAACAACAGCCCTCCCCTGCTCCGCAGTCGTTTGGAGGTCCATGGTCTCAGGCACTTATTTTCTTCTGTACGCCCCCCCCGCCCCGCACAGTCTGCACTGGGCGCGTGCACGGCGCATGCCCACGCAACGCCAACGGCTCGCCATGCCAGTCAGGCAGCCAGGCAGCCAGGCACAGCCAGGCGTCCAGGCAGGCAGGAAGGCAGGAAGGCAGGCAGACAGGCAGGCAGGCAGGCCAGTAAAGGCACACCGCTCTAAACTCTGGTCTAGAGGTCCCTGGTTTCACGCAGCTGGTTTCTTTTGTACGCACCTGCTGAGCAAACTCTGCATTGGGCGCGTGCACGGGCGCGATGCGCGGCGCGCTTGCACGGCCCACCCCCAACGACCGCTGCGCATACCCCGCAAGGGTCGAGTGTTGAAGGCGTTTCGACCCTAACTAGATATTTTGTTGATGTTTGTTGTTTGCGCACCTGCTGAGCAAAGCCTGCATTGGGCCCGTGCCAAGGTCACCCCCAACGATCGCTGCGCCTACCACGTAAGGGTTTAGTGGTTAGGGGTTTAAACCCCGGCTACATTTTGGGCTTTTTCTACATTGTGGTAATGTTTATTGTTTGCGCACCTGCTGAGCAAAGCCTGCATTGGGCGCGTGCACGGGCGTGATGCGCGGTCCGCTAGCGAGCACCGCTGGCACCTTTTGCGCGCCCTTGATTGAGCCCCACTCCTGCTCGGCAGATGAGCGCACGTCCACTGCATGGTTTGGGGGCGATAGTTGGAGGTGTGTGTGTGTGTGTGTGTGTGTGTGTGTGTGTGCGAGCGTGTGTGTGTGTGTGTGTGTGTGTGTGTGAGCTTGATTGAGCCCCACTCTTGTTCGGCAGCGGAGCGCACATCCACTGCATGGTTTGGGGGTGGGAGTTGGAGTGGTGGGTGGGTGGGTGAGCGTGTGTGTGTGTGTGTGGAACACCAATGTGTGTGTGTGGAACACCAATGCCGCTGTCATCCAACATGACTTCGACAACCACAAGCCCCACACTGCCCACCGTGCCCTCCAACGCCTCGTCAACCGCCCCTCCTCCACCACCGCCCCAGCCATCCGCGGCGACGACGACCGCCTCTGCTTCGGCACGCAGGCCGTGGCCAACGCGTTTGGCAAACACTTCGAAACCCTCCACACCCTCCCTTCCTCCGTCGACCCCGCCTGCCTGATGATGATGATGGATCTTACAGTCTGTGTGACACCAGTAATGATGTATAAGACCGGTGTCGGCGCTAGCGCCCGACACCTTAAACTCAGTTTCAGTGGGAAACTGGCTGGCTACCTGGTAGGGGTGAGGGTAAACCCCCACACGCGCGCACGCACTGGACCTAGACAGGACACTGGGCCCCCAGATCCACCCTATACCACCCAGGTAGTGACAGCAACGCATTGTTGGTGTGCGCCTGTGTTCTACTACTAGTCCCGCCGCCGCCATTGGCTCCAGCAATCTCCTCCATGCCCGCCAGCAATCTCCTCCACGCCCGCCAGCAATCTCCTGTATGCCGCAAGAAATCTCCTCCATGCCCGCCAGCAATCTCCTGTATGCCCGCCAGCAATCTCGTCCATGCATGGGCGCCGCCATGCGATCTCCATGCGCCGCGCCGCGCTCCATGCGCGCCAGCACCCGTACCACCCGCCTCATTCCCGTTCTTTAGCCATTCCCCGTGACACCTATGGCTGATCCTTGTTCCGCCGTCCCCTTTGGCATCTGTAACCCGTATCCTCTCCCTGTAGCCTCATTCCCGTTCTTAACCGCCATCTCCATTATGGTGCCCGCCCGCTGGTGGGGCCTCGCCTCGCCCCATGCCGCACGGCTAGTGTATTGATTGCTGCGCCATCTATAATCTGCGCCTTGGGGCAGGGAACCCCTGCGCCACAACCTCCTCACAAAGCCTAGCCGCATGTGCCTCGCTTCCCATGTTTCTCAATTTCTCGCCATCCGCTTCCATGCCTGGCTTCCCACCTGGCCCACACCCCCCCCCCCCCCTGCCCCTTTCCGCCATCACGCCTCCCTCCCCCCCGTACCGCCCCTGCCCCCCACCCACCCATCCCCTCCCATACTCTCCCCCCCGTACCCGCCCACGCCCACGCCGCCCCATCCTTGTCCCCCACACCTTCCGAACCCTCACGAGACGAGATTGAGGCCGCCATCAAGGCACTCAAAAACACCTCCCCGGGCTCCGACGCCATCACCGCTCCCCTCATCAAGAGCGGCGGCCCCGCCCTCCACGACATCATCCGCTCATGCTGGGACACCAACACCACTCATACCTCGTGGAGACAAGCGGAGATCTGCCCCCTCTACAAGGGCGCATCCTCAGGCCCGACCACTCTCTGCAAGTCCTACAGTGGCATCTCCCTCCTGCCCGTCCCGGGCAAAGTCCACACCCACATCCTCCTCGGCCGCCTCGGACGGCACCTGGAGCCATCCCTTCACACCTCCCAGTTCGGCTTCCGGCCCGGCCGAGGCACTACTGGCGCCATCTTTGCCCTACGCCGCCTCCAAGAGGAGTCCCACCGCGCTCACGCCCCCCTTCACGTGGCCTACGTTGACCTCTCGAAGGCGTTCGACCGTGTCAACCACCCCGCGCTCTGGGAGACCCTCCGCCACAGCGGACTACCCCCTGACCTTCTCGACCACATCAAGAGCCTCTACTCTGATGCCACGGCCCGTGCCCGCGTCAGCGACGCACTCTCGGCCCCCTTCCCTCTGGAAACCGGTGTCAAGCAAGGCTGCCCCATCTCCCCCCTACTCTTCAACGTCTACATCGACACCGTAATCAGATCCCTGATTGCCCAGATCCCCAACGCTGGCATCCAAATCGGCTACGTTGTCGACGGCGTCCTCCACACCCCCGAGTCCCGCAAAGACTACGACACCACCGTCCTCCCCCTCCTACTCTATGCCGACGACATCGCCCTGCTCTCCCTCTCCAAGGACGCCCTCCGCACCGTGCTCACCCTCCTCGACGGCACCTGCTCTGACCTCGCCCTTGAGATCAACTACAGCAAAACCGTTGCACAATCCCTCGGCCACCCGTCTGCCCACACCGCCCCCACCACCACCCCCATCGCCATCCCCTCCAACTCCTCCCCTACCCCCCACCTGGTCCACCACACCTCCAGCTTCAAATACCTCGGCAGCATCATGGCCTCACCCCCCACCTACCCCCCTTTCGACGACCCTGACCCCCCACCGCCCACCAACATTCTCGACGAAGAAATATCACGCCGGATCAGCTCTGCATGGTACGCCTTCACCCGCCCCACCCCACGGTTTTGGAAATTATATGAGATAACCCTCACCACCAAGATCAACCTGTACAATGCCTTTGTTGTATCCGCCCTCGTGTACGGCTGCCAAACCTGGACGCTAAACAAAACTCACATCCACCGCCTCGAGGTAACCCACAACCGCTTTCTCCGCCGCCTGAAAGCCCCCTCCCGCCACACCTTGGAGCAAATCTCCACTGCCAAGCTACATGCCGCGCACCCTCCCACCACTCCTATCATCGTCACGATCAACAAACACCGAGTGTTGTTCATTGGATCCCTCGTCCGCCGCCTCCCCACCTCCACTCCTCCGCCCCCCACCCCTGCCAACCCCCCTCCCTCTCCCCCGTTGCCTCCCACGCCTCCTCCGATCCCTCCCACGCCCCCTCCGATCCCTCCCAACCCCGCTCCCTCTCCCCCCTTGCCTCCCACGCCCCCTCCGATCCCTCCCACGCCTCCTCCGATCCCTCCCAACCCCCCTCCCTCTCCCCCCTTGCCCCCCACGCCTCATCCGATCCCTCCCAACCCCGCCCTCTCTCCCCCCTTGCCCCCCACGCCTCCTCCGATCCCTCCCACGCCTCCCCCGATCCCTCCCAACCCCCCTCCCTCTCCCCCCTTGCCCTCCACGCCTCCTCTGATCCCCCCCATGCCTCCTCCGATTCCTCCCAACCCCCATCCTTCTCCCCCCTTGCCTCCTCCAACCTCCCCCTCCCCTTCCCCGCCCGCCGAACCCATGTTCCCAGCCACCGCCGCCCTCTTCATGCACCGACGACCAGACGTGATACCCTACCAAGGTGGGGTCATCACCTCCTACCGTGAGAATGTTCAAGACATTTTCGACTCCTACGTGTTCAAGACTGCCGTCACAACGCAGTTTGACAAGGCCAAGAAGGAGTACACCGAGTCCCCACCGGAGTCCCAGCTGAAGACCGTCCCCGAGCTTGCTGTGATACTAGCCCGCAGGCGGCCTCCCGGGTGGCTCACCCTCGCGAGGTTCCCACGCCTGTGGAATGGTATTTGCAGAGAGATGGCAGCCGATGCGAGAGCAGCCAGCCAACAAAGTAGATAATTATGATGATGGTGGTCACAGTCAGCAAGCCTTCAGTCAGCAAGCCTTTAGCTAGATGCCAGTGCCTCAGAGGCACACACCCCCCGACCCCCCCAAACCAAGGATACTTTCCACTCGATTCAAGCGCTGGTCGGTCACCCGCGATTCGAAAGACATCCCAGTGCACGGGTCAGACCTCGTAACAATTGCCGGGGTGTACTGCTGTTAGTACAGGCATTGCCGGTGCATGCGGACGGACTCATGTAACGCTTGGATGGTTGGTTGGTTGGTTGTGTGTGTGTTTGTGTGTGTGTGCGCCCTCGATTGAGCCCCACTCCTGTTCAGCAGAGGAGCGCACGTCGACTGCGCATGTGTGTGTGTGTGTGTGTGTGTGTGTGTGTGTGCGTGCGTGTGTGTGAAAGAAAGAGAGAGTCAGAGTGAGAATATGAGAGGGACAGAGAGAGAGTTGAAAAGAACGAGAGAGATAGAAACAGAGAGAGAAAGAGAGAGACAGAGAGAGAGAAGGAGAAAGAGAGGCAGAGCGAGAGAAAGAGAAAGAGAGAGCGCGCGAGAGAGAGTGAGAGAGCGCGAGAGGGAGGGAGCGAGCGAGCGAGAGCGAGAGAGCGCGCGCGCGCGAGAGAGAAAGAGACAGAAAGTGAGAGAGAAAGAGAGAAAGAGGGAGAGAGAAAGAGAGAGAGACAGAGAAAGAGAATGAGAGACAAAGACAGAGACAGAGACAGAGAGAAGGCGGCCACACGGCAAATTGTGTGCAGCCTCATTGCAGTCGTATGTGCAGCTGCAGCCTCATTGCAGTCGTATTAGAGGGCTGTCTGAGTGGAGCCACTACTAATGAGCACTCACCAACGATGGCGGAGCACGACGCCAGAGCGGCGTGCACTCTGATAACAAGACGCCTCTCGTATCTGGACATAAGGCAGCCTATCTATCGCAGTCGTATTGGAGGGCTGTCTGAGCAGAGCCACTGCTACTCAGCACTCACCAACGATGGCGGAACGCGATGCAAGAGCGGCGTTCACACTTTTAACAAGGTCGAAGGGGATGCCTGAGCGGAGCCACTAGCTGATGCTGCTGTAATTTACAGTTTGTGCGACGCCATGACTAAAACTCGCACTCACCGACGATGGCGGAACGCAACGCCAGAGCGGCGTGCACTTTCTCGGGTGTGAGCAGCGGCCACCCGCGATCTGTAGCCCGGATGGCCTGCAGAGTGCGCACGACGGGGGGGTGACTCTCTCTTAGTTAGTTGAAGCCTCATTGTAGAGACCAATTCATCTCGCACACAGGAGGACACTTAGCGTGAGGAGCGGCCACCCATAGCCTGCGGTGCAACGGTGCAGCAGTTTGACTCTCATTTATTTGATAAAATACAGCAAAATCCGATGACGGAGGACACCAGGCATGAGGAGAGGCCACCCGCGGTCTGCAGCATGGATGGCCTGCGGTGCAGCAGTGCAGTCGTTTGACTCTCACTTAGTTGATCAAATAAAGTTGGGCCTAACAAGGCCTAACTCCGATGACCAATGAGTTCATCGGGCGTGAGCAGCAAACACCCTCGGTCTTCAGCCCGAATGGCCTGCAGAGTGCACACGACAGAGGCGGGTGATGGGGTGGCGGCAGGGCGTTTGTTCCGAGACTCGAATCTTACGGAATGGAATCAATCGTTTCGGCGAGTGTGGTCTGCCGGGAGTGAGGAGCGGCCACCAGCGGTCGGCCGCACGGACGGCCTGCGGTACAGCATTGCAGCCATGCACTGGTGGTGCTTGTCTCTCTTAGGTTGTCGAAGCCTCATTGTAGAGCCTGATTCATCTCGTACACAGGAGGACATCGGACAAGAGGAGCGGCCACCCGCGGTCTGCAGCACGGATGGTCTGCGGTGCAGCAGTGCAGTCGTTTGACTCTCATGTATTTGACAAAATACAGCAGTTGGGCCTTACAAGGCCTAAATTCGATGACAGCGGACACCGGGCGTGAGGAGAGGCCACCCACGGTCTGCAGCACGGATGGCCTGCAGAGTGCAGAAGGCAGCCCCGCGGTCTGCGGCACGTATGGCCTGCGGAGCGGTCGTTTGACTCTCTCTAAGTTAGATAAAGCCTCATTTGAGAGTCTAATTCATCTCGTACACAGGAGGACACCGAGTGTGAGGAGCGGCCACCCACGGTCTGCAGCACGGATGGCCTGCAGAGTGCAGAAGTCAGAGAGCGGTGGTTGGGCGTGGGGCGTTCGTTGACAGTCTCGAATCGCATGAACATGCATATTTTTTTTGGCGAGGGTGGTCTCTCGGACGTGAGCAGCGGCCACCCGCGGTCTGCAGCACGGATGACGTGCAGTGCAGCAGTGCAGCCGCGCACTGGTGGTGTTTGTTGCTCTTAGTTAATTGACGCCTCATTGTAGAGCCTAATTCATCTCGTACACAAGAGGACACCGGGCGTGAGGAGCGGCCACCCATGGCCTGCGGTGCAGCAGTGCAGTCGTTTGACTCTCACTTCGTTGATCATATACAGCAGTTGGGACTTACAAGGCCTAACTCTGATGACAGAGTCAGGCTCACCTGAGCAGTGGTCCCTGGGAAGGATTTTAGATATTAGTTTTTTTGCCGGCTCCAGCAACTTTGACCGCTCATACCTGGCACAATACACAGCGGGTATTCATGCAATGCATGCCGCTGCGCTGCTCTCGGCAAGAGCTTTCCAACGCATCGCTCCACGCCCTCACCCACCAAGTGTGGGGTGGTTTTCTGGAAAATGGGAAATCCGGCTCGGAGCGGTATACGGCTCGCAGGGAAATCACTGCACCTGAGCAGCAGCAGCCTCCTGCCGCACCCTCTCCGCCGCCATTGCTGCGCCCTCCTCAGCTGCAAACCCATCCAGTGGACGCCATTGCCGCGCCCTCCTCTACCCCCCCCCCCTTCAGTGAAAGTGTGCTGTACAGCGCGACATGAGAGATAGCATATCAATGCCGGGCCTGTGCAGCAGCCTCGTCCTGCCGTCCCGCGTCGCCGCTTCTGCCGTTCCCCCATTCAATGAGACCACGATTATTAAGTTGCTATTAACAGAGATAGTATATCGATGCCGGGCCTGTGCAGCAGCCTCGTC